>CM052014.1:39024051-39214611 GCA_028476595.1 Obolodiplosis robiniae
GCGTCGGCAAAACAGATGATGAATTAAAAGCACTGTGTATTTGTTATGCCGAAACCCATTTAAATGTGCAGATTTGCGTAAAGCGTATAACATCAGTGGCATTTGCATGCATAAAATTAATGTAATCCGTATGTATGTTTTTCCGTTGCTTGCTCTCCACTTGACACATTCCGAATGAAGAAGTTGTTCCATTTATTTATCTCAGATTGTGCTATGGAAATTGTGTTTATGCATGCGACGCTCGGTTATGCGAATTTTATGGAAATAATTTCGATATTTTTATGCTAAAAATTGATAGCATACTGAGCCCGAGAGGAAATACTCAAACAATAAGTGCGTGCGCATTGTTTTGGTTATGCAAGATGATCTTACCGAAATCCGATATAAATGCGAAAGAAATATTGACAGTAATCCGACATTTGTAAACTCATTCATATTTTAATTCCATCAATCATTTTGCACAAATGTTGCAAAGAACAAAAAGGCGAAAGGCAAAAAAGTCGGCTGGAAAAACAAACGCTTGTTAAAAAAGCGTACCGAAAGAAAATCTCGACAAAAACATATTGGAATACACCATTTTTGCAAGATTCAGTAAATCAAAAAAGTAAAGAAACGAGGTTGAATCCAAAGTACTTTCGGAAGTTCGAATGTGTCGGTTTCTTCAATATTTAATTTTAGTCGAAGTGAATATTTTGTTTTCTAATGGCGGCAAATCAAGAATTCAGTATCGCCAAGTGAGACTACATTAAAGTCATTGAAACAAGCGGAGCATGGACAAATGAAAATGGCAGTCATTTGCTTGTGCGCTCGCTGAGATTGAATGGCGATAAAGTGTAGTATAACTTTAGGCGATTACTTGAATAGTCTTTTTTGCGTTCGTTGAATTCTTTGAATGCGATACGCGACTGGACTCAATTCCCCACATAATTGCAATTTCAAAATGCTTTTAATAAAAATCCAAGTTGATTTCAGCAAAATGAATTATTAACAGAACTACATATAATAGACTACAGCCATCCAGCCAATCGCTGATGAAAAAATAAACTTTTCCCATAAACTATTATTCAATGGATTTTTTCGGCGTGAATTTAATCTCTTGAGAAAAAAAAAGGAATGGATGTATCATACATGCAGTTGAAAGCAACATTCTGAGTGAACACTGCATAAGCGCATCTTTCAATTGAAATAGCGCAGCGATCGGAAAATATTCGATAATTTGGCTTTGTTCGACGATGAATTCACCACATCACATATTCGCACAATGGATTCAAAAAGCCCCAAATAGAGCTCTGACCACACTTAATAGGGGCTATTCACGAGTTGATTCAATCAAGCAAAAAAATAGACGGAATTTATTGTAAGTAACTTCAGAATGACTGAATGATTTAATAAGCAATAATGATTCATTGATTGCGGTTGCTGCTCAATATGGAACATTCGTTCCCCTTTTTTGGATGCTTTTGCATGGTGATTAATGTCTGCCAATGCAAGTCAAATATTGACTGGGAACTAGTGGCAATTAGTTTTCTATTGAATGTTGTTGATGCGATTTCGTTGAAGTCATATCGATTATCGTTGGGATATCCATTTCGAGGTAATACAACTGAGTACACAATCTATCGATTTACCGATTCATCGAGATTACGGAACCTGGATAGGTTCTTCAATATATATGTGCCATTTCCATTTAAAACAATTGATTGATCCGACGGAAACTTGGGATTCGTATTTCAAATGTTTTTTTTTGTGCTTGACACAGCGCGTAAACAACAGGTATGACAGCCCGTGGATCCATGTGTCGCGTTTTCAACAATTGCTCTTGTGCTGTGACAATAGCGCTTTTTATTCGGATTCTTAAAAGATGAACAAAGAGACATGGGCAGAAGAATAATGATTGAACGAACATATTATAATATCTATTGCGATGGACCGCATTCTGTGAATGTTTGAATTTGAACAAAATTCTGAATAGAATCATTATCAGGGAAGAACCAATTAAAGTTGAATGCTGCACGCTCAAGTACTGCCGTATTGTGATATGATCCGCTTTGAAATGCGAAAGAAATTGTGCTCACTCCTGCTTCCGTAATCCGTACCAACAAAAGCATGATATTTTGCCATTTTCCGGGGATGTGATGGAATTCACACAAAAGGGTTCTCATTGAATAACTGACGTCAAAGCATTCTCGAAATTTGTAACAATATAAAAACGACTTCATCAAAATATACCGATATATTTCACCAATCGAATTCGTTTGTCCTAAGCAATGAACATAAAATGCATGAATAACAATAACAATTGGAATGTTTAATTGAGTTTCGTTTTATTAACAGAAATTTGATATCTGACTTAATTTTGAAATGGTTTAACTTTATGGTGAATCATTCATTTCGCACCGTTTTTAGGGAAATCCACAATTTTATGTTCGCATTCACATTATTCACATGTTTAATGGCAACATGAGGATCGAGAAATATTTCAATTTTCCAGCCAAGTGAATATAATATAAACATTTCATCGCATTCTTGAATAAACCAACGAGTTGAATGAGCCAATGGAGCTTTAAACCACTTTACAGTTGCTCCGTGAATACCATTCAGCCATGCATGGAATGGAAAATCCTCTGCGCTGGGATCTAAAGGATTCCACAAAATTTGAGAGGAGAATTGCACCAGAGTGATAGGGGGCTGGCCTACAGAATATTCAGTAAATGCCATTTGCTGTCTATGTCTATCATTCACATGAAATTTTCCAAGCGAAATAAATTAAAACAAATTCTGCGGAAAATAATGCACATCACCCAGAGATTTCCCAAATAAAAATATCGAAAATACCAAATCTGACTGCACAGTAATTAGCATTTGCATTTGCATTTAGCAGCTGCATGACCAAATCTGTCATCTTACGGGAAATCTTCGTTGCATGAAGAAGTTTAAATATTATGACTATGAATTGCACGAATTGGCATAGCTGAAATGAAATGAACGAATTCTCATCCTATTCTAAAATGAAAATGAAACCTGTAATTCATTTGATGTTAAGATATTCCTTTTGTACGGAATTCAACTATACACATATAGAATTTGTTTATTTTACAAAGACAAATGAATTCCATAGAATCGGTGAACAAAAACGCTCAGCAAACAAACAATCTTCATTTCTTGGAATTTTATTTCTTTTTTGCATGCGCTGTGCTCTCTATCATTCTGCTTCGTCTATCTCCAATGGAATGTATCGATAACTATTCATAATGTATTAAATGCGGATGGTGCATATTATTAATAAATCTATTTGCAACTGTAAAGATTGTGATTGAAAATATGCGATGCATCGCTGAATACCATTTTCTTATCAACTTGGAATATTGAATTGGTTGCAATTCCGTTCTGTCTGTATTTGTTTACCCAATATTATTTTTCCTGAAATCGTCCAGTGTGTGCCTGATCCCGGAAATTGGTTTGTTGCTTGTACAGCATTTTTATCTGCTGCTGGCTTCGGCATTATCGGATTTTTTATGTAGGTTTTTTCGGCCGAATCGTCATGGTTGTAAAGCATTTTCGTTCCCAAAAGTTAATATATTAAATTGATATCGACATGTGACACATCGGTTCACCCGCCGGTATACTGTGCTCATAGCACAACCGAATTAAAGTAAATTGATTATCGAATTTCCTTAGTGTCGGCTCCCTCTCGCTATGAATGTCGATGAAAGGATGGATAGAATTTATGTGCATAATACAATTTTATTCGATATAAATAATCAAACCATCACATTGAATTCGTTACAAAGGGACCAAGCTTTTATCCCTCTACTAGCAATCTGGAGGAGAGATCGCGTGTATTAAGATTTGATTTGCTCACCTGTTGCCGTAAAATTGGATGGTACGAGTATATTGACGGGTTCCATAACTAATTTACCATTATTCACGTATAATTTTGGTGCGAGATGCTTTGGCCCTGGCATAACATAAGCTTGGAAAGGTGTTTCCTTTGCCGCTCCAGCGATAGGTCAAACCATGGCATGCAATCAATTTGATACGGGCAAATTAAATTTCATTGTGAATATTTGGAAAATTTTTCGACTTTAACTTCGGCATTTTATGAATAAATGTCATTCCTAATTTGTGTCAAACGCTTAATATAGAGTATCTCTTAATGGCAAGCTCGATATAGAGTTGAATGTGGGTCATAGAGTGCTTGGAGCTATCACTTACTTAATCGATGCTAATCAAAGGAAAAAACTAGTGTAGTACTTTTTTCCCTTTCAATCATAATACAGCTGCCATTTTATATACACCATGCGCTCTATCTTGAAAACCAGTTTCAAACCGAATTCTTTGATTTCGTAAATCAAATTGGCAAAAGCAGTCATAAATCTTGTTGATTCAAACTTGACAATTCTATCTATCTATAACGAATGGTGTCCCTTTTGAATGTCGGGCTTCGGGGCACTCAACGAATTAAAATATGGGTTAAGCTAAAAAGCTTGCAGATAAAAACTGTTTAAGCATCGAGAGCAAACAAAAGCTCAACGATTTTAAGCCATACTTAGTCAGTCCTCTTTTCTTCTCTCCATTTTACTTTTGCTTGATCTGGAAATCCATTGAAAGCATCGCCGACAATGGGTGGCCTGGCAGCTTTCAAGTCAGCAGTCGGGCAGCCGAATCTTTTTCGATTAAAACATGTGATTAATTGACTTGATGATAGCATTTGATCTCTTTCACCCTCGAATTTTCAGTTGCGAAACACCGACTTGGAATCACAATTCTGTCACCAGATACATCTATTAAGTAGACATAATGATTTATTGAATAGCTCCTAAAAAAAACCAGTCAAGCACATTCTTTGTCGTGAATAACTCACTGGACGTCCTTTATTCCATTTTCTTTGCTGTTTTCACTGATTCTGTTCCTTTTTTTGCACAATGTTTGTCGTTAACGATGCTAAGTAAGTGTGTTTTTTTTTATATCGATGTTTTGTATTTTATTTACTCCCTCTCTAAAATGTCTTAATGTTTTTCTCTCTATGTCTATTTCAATCCATTCGTTGATTTCATTATCGATATAAAATACTTTGATTTGGTCTACATTTCAATTTCAATTCTAACTATTTCTTTAACATTTTCCTTCTTATTTCTTCACAATGATTTCTGTCTCCTGCTTTGCACAATATTTGGCCAACGGATTCGAATTTGCGAAAAATTAACACTGAACAAAATTCAAATGTAGAGCGTTGCGTTCGGATTTGCAGTTATTGCGTCGGAAAGGCGCTATTAAGGTTGGTGGTTCATTAGATAGGCCAATTATCGATACAAAGTCTGCGTGTGCCCGATGCTGTCTCGTATTTGGGTACATTAATCGAGGAGCTGAGTGTAATTTGTGCCATTTTCGAGTGTGCAGAGAGTGCCGAATCGACGTACCGTTCTCCAAAAACGATTGGGTTTGCATCATTTGTTTCAAGGAAATGTGAGTTACTAATCGCGATATACTGTTCATTCCGAATGCACATACAAACAGTAACAGCAAATGCTTTTATCTCAGTGTCGTAATTAGTCGTTGTTTCATTGTTTCGTTGATCCTTATATATGTATAGTAAATAAATCTCAATGTACAATGCACACAGAGAAAATAAAATTGGTAAATTCGAGACAATCGGTGGTAAACAATAAATTTCTGGTTCATTTCGCTTGCAGTTCAAGTTAAAACCAAATTTATGTTATACCTAATAACTTATATTGATTCAATATGCAAGCAACATTTACCAGCACATATGTATTTTGTTTGTAAATGATGGATTTGTCTAATCTCTCGTGTTTCTATTTTATCGCATCATGAGACGAAATTAGAAAGCAGCAGTTCTTTTCAGAAGAATTATTTATTCTACGGAATTATTGACTTAAACCTTGAAAGTATCATTATTCTGTCTCGAGACAGTAATTTCATTCTCGATGCAGCTTACTTTTTTACTCTCTTATTTTTCTTGATCCGAAGCAGGTCTTCGATTGATGTAGTTCATGCGGACCTAACGACATTGAAAACGGATTAAACTTCCATTTTTATGCGCGTTACACGCTTATGTAGGCTTTGCAGTTTGCGTCATTGGAATATTGAGACTTCAGAACATATTTGTTAGATAACAGAAGAGAATAAATGGCCGATCAACGTGCAGTTGTCTTAATCTACCTAATCGTTGTGCTATTGCGACACGCGTTTCAACTGCGACCATTTGCATACAGCCAATCCAGTGATTGTGAAATGTATTACTTTCAAATGTGAAATATAAGTAAATGTTTTTGAAATTCAATAGCCTTTATCGACGGGATTCGTTCAAAATGCAATTTAGCGCACATTCATCGAGTCCTTTTGATCGAAGGTGTTTTTTTACCTTTATGATCGAAAGTGTAACTGTCGCATTTTGAATGCTATGAGAAGTTTGTTTAACAATTGGACTTCAAATTGTCGCAATAATCGAGTTCAAATTTGTTGACTGGCTAACTATTACTACTCCGAAATCCGAACCGAATTGATGGATTCAATCAACTGTAGCTAAAGTTAAAAACGTCTCAAAATAATCAATAAATAAAATTGATTTTTTTTTCATACAAATTCGGGATTCAATCATGGTTATCCAATAAGTTATAGTTGAATTGAATCTAAACAATTTGTGCGTTTGACGACTTCAATCCTCTCAATAAACAAGGATGTTAATAGTTTTAATGTTCCACGAAAATAAGCTTGACGCTTTAAAATTGAAATAATCACCTCCACCGAGTGCAACTAGGCGTTAATTTGCTGAATATCGAAATATCAACTGAATGTTTAATGTTTGAACTTGTCGCAAAAGCGCACGTATTTGATGTCTCAACACAATTTCAGATATGAGGATTGGCAAAAATTTGGCAGGTGACCCGTTGAGATTAATTTTCCGGGAAGGGAGATATAATGTAATATTTACGCAAGGCTTTACCGCTACACCGATTCCAGTTGAAAATGGAAATGATCCTAGATGTTTTGATATCGGCGCCAGGCATAGTTAAATGAAATAAATATCCTGCAGTGTTTTGGTTCGGAGGAGCTAACATTTATTTCCAACTGTGCTCTTGGTTAAGCTCCAAATCCAAAACATTATTATGTCGTTGAATTAATAGATGAACATGGAAATGTCATTCTACGTGTATAACCTTTTAATGCACAAACACAATTGAGAACTCAAATATCGCGAAAGCATTTTTAAAGCTAGTTTTATATTTCGTTTGAAAAAAAAAATGAGAACTGTTACCAACCTATTGCGATGAATTAAAAATTGATCAAAAAACCGCCATCTTCAAATATTTGATGTAGCTGTAGTAGGGATGGAAAAATTTGGCTTTTGAAAAAATAATGTCGTTTGTAAATCAATAGAAAAGCAAAAATTTTCCACAATGTATTTATAAACAATTGAATAGAAAGGTAGGGCTGTAGCTGCCGAATGGCTGATTGGACGTTGTCAGCTAAAAGGTTTTTGTTTTGGTAGTGGTGTGGTTCATGAAATGAAAGCACTGGTCTTGAGTATCCTTGGGGATGTTGTAGGCAAGGACAATGTAGCGCGGTAAGTTCGCAACAAAGTTGTCAACATAATTTGGCATTCCTGTTCACGGTGAAGTCAACGCAATTGATATGTTGGCATGACAAGGATCCGTATCATAAAAAACGATTGGGTGACTGTGAAGCGATGCTATTTCTACATTTGCGACAAAGTAAACCAAAAACCATCGTTAAAAATGAAATGCAAAGGAAATATTTGTATTTTTAGAGCATACTCCGTCTTTATTTTGCTCAAACATTCAATTTTCCATGTCAGTGCATTACTCGAAACTGATGCTTCACATTATTTTGATGAAAATACATGGAACATCTGTTGGTTGAATATAAGAAACAAAGTAAACCTATTTATATTTCCGCAAATGGAACAACGCTTACCTTATCGCCAACGGTTTGCATTTCCTCCGATTGATTGATTCATAAAAGGAATGCTTGTTATCTTATCTTCTTTCGTCTCACTTTGCCAATTTTCCATGTCCTCAATTTCATTGAATTTTTTGTCATGAAACATATGAAATAGCGTTGTTTTTCAATTCAATTTTTTCTGAAAAACCTTTTAAGAACGTGCAACTTCTTTAATGTTTGATTCGACAAACATAAAACAAGAACCAACACATAAAATAGTACTTTAATTGCATTGTTGTTTATTTGAGGAATGCACAAAGAGTGCATAGGTGGAAAAAGTTGTATGAAAAAGATTTAACAAGCTCAAACAAATCGCGGTTTATATGCAAAAGACCCTTAGAATTCGATGAAGAAAACAAAAATCTTCAACTTTCCATGTACTTTCAATGGCGCAATTTCTTGTTAATATCCCAATATTTTATATAGTGATTTCGTCAAAATCTTGATATAAAATTAATATATGTATATTCATGCTTAGAAAAACACTAATATCCAGTTTTATGTTGAGATGCGAAATTGAGGGCAGAATCGCTATCAGAACGTAACTATTGTTCGACCGAATGCAATTGCTCACATCTGTTCCGCATGAAAAGGTTCAATCAATGAATTGACATTAATAAAAATCAAATTACTTCGCAATGGCGTTGCGTATGATGAAATGGCATTTCATTTGAAAAGTTATTTGCTTATTAAGGAATTTTCTCGTGTTTTACTGTACGATTCATAAAGTTTTCACAATTCAAACAGTCTGTTACCCCACATTTCAACTGAATTCAAATTTAATGCCATCATTTTCATTGTTTTTAAATTGAAAAATAATTATAGAAATGATGTTATTATAAAATGAATAGCTTTTAATTCAATTAAAATTTACCATTAATATTCGAGTATCGCTGTTTAAATTATATAAAATGCTAATTAGCTGTTGTTTACTCTTTCAATAGGGAATTGAAAGCGGCCAGCGGTGAGTGGATGAACGATTTATCACGGGAAGTACAACGCAGTGACCCGCATGCAAATGAATACTTATCAGCATCGGAAATAATACGTAAAAGCATCAGACGGTCTTGGACTATTTCAAGTAAGCCAATTATGCAAACGAATGCATCTGCACTAAATGATAGACAATTTTGCATTTCAAATAGATTCACATCAAGTGTACAATAATCAAACGAATGTCAATAAAAATGGAGGCATTGGAGAATCGCAGCGAGCAAATATCTCGGCCCCAGTGATTTCATGTGATTCAAACGAATACAATTACACTACGACTACAAACAATCGAACGAATCATTTAGCAAATCATTTATATCCGAACATGGACTATCAAAATAATGAATATTATGATCGCACGTCACCTCAACGTCGAGTGCTTCGTCAATCAACACTTCCCACCAATCTACCGCATCCGGATCAGTATCAATATCAAAACAATATGAATTTAATGCCTCCGGTGTCACCGAATCAGCAAATTAGCCCACAGTACAGTCCATATAACACAGATAATGAAGAGACAATGGATGCATCGAATCCGGACTTGCGATCGATTCGATATCCAATTCGAAGACAATCAACATTGCCAAGTCGACCAAGTGACCATTTGTATCAGCAGCAGCCGCAGCAGCCGCAGCAGCCGCAGCAACAGCAGCAACAGCAACAGTATTACTTGTCAACATCCCCAAACCGGAACTATAGTAGATCGCCCGAAAAGTCTGAGTCCGAGCAACAGCTTCGTTATCATCCGCCATTTGTACGACAATCAACATTCCCATCAAATACATCCAATGATCAACAATTTACTCCGACGCATCGACCCAAAATGTTGCCCACTTCACCAAATCGCCTCAATTACAATCGATCTCCGGAGCATGGCAGCGAACCGGATTTTCAAAAGCAACGGCATCTTGGTGTGGTTCGTCAAAATACGCTTCCCAATCCCGCTGACCATATGAAATTGATGCCAACATCGCCACCAAAACGCCAACTATCGCCACAATACAAAAAACGCTCACCAGAAATGTTACGCCAAAGCACACTCCCGACTAATGCCGACAATTCGTTGAATGTGCCGCAGCTACAAAAATTTCTTCCAATTTCACCCCGCATGAAGCAAAGCTTTCTATTTCCGCAAGCAAAACAAAATCCTCGCCAATTTTTATCGCAACAAAATGTTCCCACGGTTATTGATGACCCATATTCGAGCACCGGCAGCGTCAGCTGTATTCCGCGTGAGCAACAAGTGAAAATGATGAAAGTACGAAGCCACAGCAACGAAGAATATAGTGCAAATCGAACACTACCGACAAGCGAAGGCAGACGAATACTTCCTGAAATCCCGCGAAATCGCTCACGATCCCCAAGGTAACCGATATTATTTTTCAAATTTAACCCTTTGTTGCAGCTCATTACAGTGTTTATTGTGTTGCATTTTCAGTCGTTTGGTGCGTCAAGATAATGTTAAGGAAGAGATAAGATTGAATGAGCAGAGGTCGCCAAATACACGAACATTTGGCGATGCCAAGCAAAATTTGCCCGAATACGATGAAATGAATCAAATGAATGCGTACAACGACGGCATGTACAATACGGATACATTTCTCGAACAAGACGAAGATGATACATTCGATGGACAACAGCAACAACAATTCCGACCGAATTATTTTGCATCAAGTGATTCGAAATTGCAATACGACGATGATGATTTGGCACCACATCAAAGGCGGCACAATGTGCAGAATTATATGGGTGAACCGCAACAATATGTTGACGCACAATACAGTTCACCCGTAGATGAGAATTCGTGGTACGGACGTAAAGAACGGCCACATTGTCGGCGGTCACGTGAATTTGCTGAAAATGAGGTAATGCCTCCTAATGAGGATGAACACATCCGTCGTAAGCCCGAAGCTATGCGATCTATTTCGGAAGACACACCAACACGAACAGCAAAACAAGCGGTAACTAGACGAACACTATCCCACCCAGAAAAAGACTCACATTCACAGGTAGCAAGCACCAAATTATCTATATCATTATATATATCACATCCTAGTTTCACACTCACTATTATAGCTAAAATAAATGCGCGCTAATTGGTGTGTACAAATATATTTGTGCGATTTTGAATTTGCAGAGTCCGAAACGCAATGAACAGCCGAAAATCCCGAGTCCAAAGCAGCTAACCGACGTTATGGAACGGTCCAAACGGGAAAAGCCAACCAAAATACCTTCCCCACGCCGCAAAAACTATAAGTCGATCGATATTCCAGATACATCGCCACCAGGTATATAAATCCCATGCCGTTTCGATGGCTTCATTCACTAATAATTGTCGAACAAAAATAGACTCAATTAAAATATTCAGTCCAGGGGCGGCAATTCCATCGTAATAGCTTGCGTTAATTCAGATATGAATAGTCAAACTGCATTGATTTATCCAATGACCTTAGGAGCTTAGGACGCTTGTGTCGTTATTGGTGTGATGTTTCCGCCCGATGCTCCACTCACATTCGTTCATTCTATTCCGTTAATTGAAATAAGCCAAATTCTAGCCAAGCAAAAATCGATAATTCATCCAAAATTGAAATAGTCAATGGCTATGTATTTTCCCGAGCTTCTGTATTTCCAATGAAATGCAGCTTAAAATAATGGCGCAAGCATAACATAAACGTCTATATTCCGGAATAGTGTCCAAATTTCGCAAATATTTGACTAGGTTAATTTATACCTAATTTATTTGGATGCAATTATCTGGTGTTATTGAGTCGAGTAGACTCAGAATATTTGTTATCTATTGCATAAATCAACATATTTTTGCATTTTTAGTGTGATTTTTTGATAATTTTCGGAATTTGGACGCTATTTCGGAATATGGATGTGTCACAATATATCTGCTTTGCACCGCGCACGACAGTCATTTCAATGTTGGAGCAAAAATTGCTCATTTGAAAGTGTATCCATTTAATGAGATCGTTGTAGAAGACAGCGCACCCGATATTCTAGGCTGTCCTTTGCAGTGCATATCAAAGAGGTGCACAGACGTAATGTTAATGAAAACCTATCAGGTTGCAAAATAAATGTTTTACCATGAATACACACTGTTGCTGCGGCGCAAAGAACAAATGCACAAACAGACAAAATTATGCACATTTCAGCAAATATGTGGGATCTGTTGATGCTCCATTTTTCTTCCTTTTCTCTCTTGAAAACAAAAATTCAATGTTAGCACTTGCATCCTACTGATTTGTAATTGGCGATGTGTATTTGTTCTTATACGAAAAAAAGCCTCACTCGACTGCAGTCAAACAACAACATCAGCAATGACAAAATCGATTTTCATGCTCTCAACTCGGCTCGAGTATATATCGCGCAAGAAAAAATCTTGAATACACTGCTAACGGGTCTACTTTGTATTCAGCTCTCAAGATGTGCTAACAAAAAACCTATTGCAGAAGAAGACACAAAATGCTCAATGTTATGGCCAAACAATAATTACAGAATGCACTATGGTATGGTGTTTTGTTCTCATAGTGTGACGCTAACGTGCATTCGCAACATCTCATTTAAGTTCTAAAAATAGAACAGTACAAGGATCACATGTCCTATTTCCAATGCACGTTTCATTGTCGGTTCAATTGTGCTATGTACAGCTAAACGAAGCGGGCAAGCGCGCGCACACGCCAAAACCATCAAAACTACAACAAAACGAAGAGTAAAGCAATCATGATTTAACGACGAGCGTGTTTGAATTCTAATCCCGTTGAATTTTCTTTTATATTTTCGTCAAAGGCGCCAATGCTTGAGGTTTTATGTGTGAAAACATATCTCACATTTTCCGTCGACTCATCAAAGTATCTTTCTAATTTCCTGGAGAAGTTTTCCATTTACACATCAAGAGCGTGCTTTCACATTCATTTCTCACCAAACATCCTTGAGAATTTTATCAATGGACATTTTGCAATTTGTTTTTTTGATTTTTGCAGGTAATCGAAATCATTTGCACATGCAGAAGCGTGATTCAAAAAGTTTTGACAGCGGATCGCTGTATCGGGCCGAGCTCGATGATGATAGCAACGGAGCATCGAGCCACGAACGGATCGAACGGAATGATGCCAGTAAAATCATGTTACCAACGCCTCCAGTACGAATGTCAGCAACAAATCAATCACAGAATAATAGTAATGCCGGCGATCAAAATAAAACCGACACAAATAATAGTGGTGATGTCCTGAGCGATAGCAATAAAGCCGAAAATGAGAAAAAATCAAGTGAACCAGGCGAGGTACGTGTAGCATAAACTGTCGCTCTGAATATACGATTCAAACATACAAAGTTGAAAATTGATGCCCTTTTTTATATTCATTTGATGTGATGGGATAATGCACTTTCGCTTTTATTTCGGTGAATTCATTTTGCCACAAATGATTTCGAATACAGAGAAACCGAAACTGAAACAAAAGCGGAGACCAGAAAAAGCTCAACAACAAAGTTGCCTGAATAAATATTGAGCGAAGAGAGATGCTCATTCTCGATTTCACCTTTCGAAAAGTAACTCTATGCATTATCTTTTGACAAAGTTCGTAGAAGCTTCAATGTATACTACAGAAACTGTTCTCGAACATTTGCCATGACTATTTCGGAATTCGAATCGACAACAAACACCTCCGCTTCGCTTCAATCTGCACACTACCTTTTGGCATGCCTTTCTGGTTGCAAACTTGTTGAATATCATTCTTTCGACCCTTTTTTTTGGCAACCATGTAATGCAATTGAAATTGAAATACTTTCAGCCGCACAAAACGACATTGGGTGAAGCTGAAATACAAAGTGCCGTTGAAGCAGCTGCGGTTGTTTTCAAGAAGGTGGTTCTTCAACGACGTCAAGCTGCCAAAAAAGCCAACGAAGAAGGTAAGCTCATTTTGACTATTTAATTTTATTGTGTAGAAACATTGCGATCGAATGGAACAATAAAATTCTCGAAATGTTGTTGATGACTCAATCGAAAGTCTCTCAACCGGAACGACATCACATACATTCAAAATGTTAACTGTCAATCGATTCGACAAACAAATGGCTCGCAAGATATTCGAACTATTATATGAACGTCATTTATCTGGAATGGCAAAATTCGGGAAATGTTAGGAATTTAAGGGATTTGTAAATGGAAATGATTCTTGTTATTTTCATTTGATGTTTGGGTTTCAACAATTTTGTTGACGGTTTATTTCTCATTGTATCAGACTATGTTTTGATTTTCACGGACTTGTGCGAGCACTGTCATTTTTAGATGTGCAACACAGTGACACAAAGTGTGGTTACTTTAGCTGGATATCGGATTGCACTGAATTTACATGAATTTTCTCTTACAATTTCATTTCATTATTGTTACAAATGAAGAATATTTTAACTGAGAACTCAAAATGGAACAGAACGGAATTGCCAAAATGGAATGATAGCAAGTATATCACATGCATCGAATGTACAAGATTCCAATTTTCTTTGATGTAATATTTATTCAAGAGGGAATATTTTAACCAGACCCTGCACTGGAATGTGATTCATCTATGGTTCAAAAGTGTTAATCTCAATCAGAAATTTTGTTGATATTTTCATATAATTGTAATATTTTCCCTCAAATTCCACATTCAAAAGAATAGAATTTCTGAAAAACAGCCGACATATTTTACGATCCGTTTTGAATTTAATTCGTTAAAAAGCGAGCTCCAGTGTCATTTGCGACTTCCGGTAGTCGAAAATCTGTAAAATTTACATTTCAATCAATGATGATAATTTCAGAAATTAAAATTATTTGTGTCAAAGTGAACATTAGACTTAACAGAATCTTCATGTTGATGGAATAAATAATTTATGATTATTATATCTTGTGCGTCAGGGATCAACTTATCAATGATGAATCATGATGTACTATTTTAGTCCGTTGTATTGGAGTACAAATTGAAAGCCGCGCATTTTTTTCAAAATTTCGATCTTTATTATGGAAAATGGTTACAAATTGATTATTCAAAGTATTGTCCATCGCTAGCCACAACTTTTTCCCATCTTTCTGGCAAATTACGGATCCCGCGTCGAAAGAAATCTGTGCTTTTTTCGGCTATCCATGAATCGACCCATTTTTTGCATTCCTCGTAAGAATGGAAATGCTGTTCAGCCAGGCCATGTGTCATTGATCGGAAGAGGTGGTAATCGGAAGGGGCAATGTCTGGGCTATACGGCGGGTGGGGTAGGACTTCCCATCGAAGCGTTTCCAAGTAGGTTTTAACGACCTGAGCAACATGTGGCCGAGCGTTGTCATGTTGCAAAATAACTTTATCGTGTCTTGCGACCGTTTCCGACCGTTTTTCCTTCAGTGCTCGGCTCAAACGCATCAATTGAGTTCGGTGCAATGCTCCTGTGATGGTTTCGTTTGATTTCAACAACTCATAATAGATCACGCCGAGCTGATCCCACCAAATACACAGCATTAGCTTCGAGCCATGAATGTTCGGCTTTGGCGTCGATGTTGATGCGTGGCCGGGGTAACCATACGATTTTTTTCGCTTCGGATTATCGTAATGAATCCACTTTTCATCACCAGTCACAATACGATGCAAAAAACCCTTCCGTTTTTGCCTTTGAAGCACCTGTTCACAAGTGAAAAAACGGCGTTCGATGTCTCTCGGCTTCAATTCGTATGGCACCCAATTTCCTTGCTTTTGAACCATTCCCATGGCTTTTAAACGATAGGAGATGGATTGTTGTGTCACTCCCAATGATTTTGCAAGTTTTTCTTGCGTTTGACACGAGTCTTCATCGAGTAATGCTTCCAACTCCTCTTTGTCTTCCACATCAAAATCACCACTTTTGAACCGCGCAAACCACTCCTGGCACGTTCTAATCGACGGAGCATATTCTGGATATGCTTCGCATAACAAACGATGACTCTCGGAAGCATTTTTCTTCAGATTAAACCAATAAAGTAAAACTTCCCGCAAATGCTGTTTTGTAGGCACGTAGCTCGACATTTTCAACGCAATAATAAACTTGTGTATTCAACTGAATGATAAGTTTGACAGATCGTTTTCAATGTATTTTTTTATCCTCTTTAAGATACAATAGCTGTCAAAGTAAAAATAATGACATCTATGATAGATATGAAGTTAGTAACGAATGCGCGGTTTTCAATTTGTTCTCCCAATAATTATTCACAACGAAAAAATCTTGATAAGTTCACAACATTTTCCACTAAAAATATCATATTTATAATTTGAAGCCAGACTGTTAATTCTCAAATGCCAGCTATCTATCAGTTGTGTAAAGAGATAACTTTTCTCTGTAGTTTCTAATTTTTGGATTGTCCATTTTACTTTTAACCTTACTGTTTGAGTTAGCTGTCCTATCCGTGTCAAAATGGACTTATTTTTATGATAATTTTCGTTTGGAGGCTTGTTCCGATCAGTTCTAATAATGCAAATATGTCTGCGCTATTATCTTCGATTCAGGTGTTATCTAATAATACTATAAATTATGAAAACTATGACTGTGAAAGAATAACACAACAATTAACTTGTCACGATGTGGATTCCCTCAAATATTCAGGCCCTTCATATTCTTTCATTTCTGTTATACTTTTTCATTATTCTAGTAGCATATCTATTTTTAACAACAACAACAACAACAACAGAATCTACTTGAAAACAAATTGTTCTAGTTTGCACCAAATCGATCATCAAATAAACTATCTATATTACTATTCTGAGTAATGCGATGAATCACGGGCATTTTTTCAACTACATAATATTTTTCACATTTTATCAGTATTTTTATATAGTTTGTGGAGATTTTGTGAGAAGAAAGCTCATTTAATACGCCAATCAATTCATTGCGCATACATTGGAATTCCACAAATATCAAATATGTTATAGATTAACATGCAATAAATTCGAATTTGCAATCAATGCGCTGAAATTCTTCTTATCACTTCTATAAATAAGTAGAAAGTCCCATTTAATTTACTACGCGCAACCCAACAACCCCCCCCCCCCCCCCCCACATTTTTTTTGCTATCGATATGTATGCGAAAATGATATGATATTCATATAAATACAGCAGTGCTTGGAAGTTGAAAATCAGTTAATAAAAATCTCAATCAAAATGCTTATAAGAAGTCTAGCATTTTGTTCCATAGCGATTTTGGCAGTAAGTGTGGGCACCAGCTCATCAGCAGAATACGATAGGCTGGTTTTCACTCAAAGATTTTTCCCAACGGCGAGCAAACGAGAAAATGGCAATAAGAAATTAGACGCCTGGGTTGTTCATGGCATATGGCCTTCAAAGCTCGGAACTCTTGGTCCAGAGAACTGCTATGCAGACGTTAAACGTTTCAAATTCGATGTCAACAAGTTAAAGTCACTGAGAGGTGCACTTGAAAAAAAGTGGCCGGCTATTATTGACAAAGACGAGACTCTGTGGCGTCATGAGTGGGATAAACATGGCAAATGCTCCACAAATCTCAGAAAGCTTAAAACGCAGCAAAAGTATTTTAAGCAAGGCTTAGTATGGCTTGACACCTACGATGTGAAATCAGCGCTAGCGGGAAAAGGAATCACTGCCAATGGAGAAGGTTATAAATTCTATCAAATCTGCGAAGCTCTCAAAGAAAAATTCGGTGTTATGCCAAACATAATTTGTGTCAAAATTGGTGGCACAACATATTTGTCTGAAGTTCAAATACAATTCACCACATCGATGAAGAAAGTGGCTTTTAAAACTGGTAAGGGTAAGGAAACTACATTAACTTCTTGTAGTAAACTGCCAACCAGAACACAGTGTACGATTACGGGCATCATATATCCCAAGCCATAGGCAAAACATGGAAAATGATTATGGCCCGGAATCTATTCCAATTGATTAAGACGACGAAACCAATTTTGAATTGGGCAAAACGTTTAATCTTGCACAACAAAAAAAAAAAAAAAATTAATTTTGCAATAGTCTAATAACTGGAATTGTTTTCTTCATTTTTATACGTATAATAAAGCTGCGTTTTGGAAACAAATTATTGATTTTGCATATTTATGATTTATTAAAAAAATGAGCATTCGTTTTTACTTTTCCACACACACCACTGTGTGTGGTAAAGGTATTGCGATCGGTCCAAAAAATTCAAAACGCTCGGAATAAGTTTTCTATGCGTTTTGAACCTAGAAAAAACGTACGTTGTCCGTTGTCCGTTGTACGCAAAAATTTTGTTAACACTATAGCTCAAAAAATTGAGATCAGAATTGATCAAACACACATTGGTCTTCATTAGGAAAAGAAACCTTTTAATTTTCAGCCTCATCGGATAACTTCATCGGATAGCTCTAGTGGAGTCTAATCAAAAAATGGTCTGTTTTTCAATAATATTAAGAAACATTTGTATGTGTACTATGTCTGGTTCGCATTGTATTATTATGAAACTTTCATAATATCATTTTTTAATGAAAAAAATAAGTCATGCAAAATTTCAAGTCGTTCCGATGAGATTTAGGACTACCTTCCCTGCAAAATTTTCGTTTCTTAGGACCTTTTCGAGGTCAAAACTGAAAAATTGTATGGCGACTATCTTGAGTTCACATTGTTTCCGATTGGAACTGTCAGAATATTATTTTCTATGTATTTCAAGTCATTCTGATGAGATTTAGGACTACATACCCTGTAAAATTTTCGATTTTCGGGGTCTTCTCGGGGTCGAAACGAAAAATTTGTATGTCGGCTATCTCAAGTTCACATTGTATCGAATTGAAACTTTCAGAATATTATTTTTTTATGACCCAGCTGTAGAGTAGTGGTTAGTGTACCGGCTTTGCAAGCATGGGGACGTGGGTTCGAATCTCCTAGTGGCCGTTTGATTTTCTATCAATTTCATCATTGCTAACAACAGTGATATATTGATGGGAGACAAACTAACACATAAAACAGTGATTTTCGACTCACGGAGTGTTTCGGAGATTTTGAGTTAGCACAGACACACGTAAATCGACTGCCTTAACGCTAAGGTTGTGTTATTGGGTATTTCAATATTCAATACACCATCGCAAAAAAGGTAGTAGCCATTCATGGGCCCGAGCATTCGAATGCGGTGCAGTCGTGCCCTGCAAGCCCCTCACCAATGTATTCGAATAATAGTTCTCATGCTGGTGGTATTCATGGAATACGGAAAAGACTGAACACACCTAATGGCATCGGGCGGAAACATCAGACGCGAACTGACGCGAGCGCCCTCAATTCAATGGGCAAATCAATGCAATTTAACTATTCATTTCTGAACTAATGCATGATATTTTGATGACATTGCCGCCCCCTGCCTAATGGTACACAATTCGGTCTATAAATACTGAATGATGATGATGATGATGATGATGATGATGAAAAAAATAAGTCACACAAAATTTCGAGTCATTCTGATGGGATTTAAGACTACCTCCCTCACAAAATTTTCAATTTTTGGAGTCAATATTCAAATCATTAAATTGGATGAAGTATTTGTGATTTTCTAATCTGTGTTTTTTCATCAGTTTGAATGCTCATGCTATTACCGAAAGTTATACTGTTATACATAACATAAATGTAGAACCATATCTATCGTTGGAATGAATTGAAAGTTCACATCAGAGTGAACTAATTCGTAATTGTTATTACCAATTCAAAAATACAGAACGTTGAAGTAAAAATTAGGAACTGAGATATTCATTTGTTTTTATATTAAAATTTAAATTTAAATCACATGATGTGCAATGACTCGAAATACGATCTCATCGTAATGACTTCAAATTTTCTGTGATTTATTCTCAAAGTTGCATGATGATTCGATAAGAAATAAACATAAATCCAATGCAAATAAGTACCAATCAATGAAAACCCCGTAAACCCGATCAAATAAGACCATTTATTTTGCGCAGAGTTTGATTTTTGTTGTTATGACTTGAAACAACATGCTAATATAAATACTTTATGCTCTATATACTGGCTACGCAATTAGCTATGCAGTTGGGCATTGTCAATATATATTATGTCCCAACTGTTTGTTAGCTTATCGACTTTGAAGGACAACAATTTCCCAAAGTTTTTCGTTTTTTGTTGTGACAAAAAAAGACGAATTAGGCCAAGAAATCATTTTTTGAGCGATATATTACTTTTCCGCACACACCACTCTGTGTTGTAAAAGTATTGCGATCGGTCCAAAAAATTCAAAACTTCCGGAATGTGTTTATGCGTTTTGAACCTAGAAAAAACGATTGCAACCATTCCCGGAGCAATTTTTTGTCCATGTGTGGTACGTTGTCCGTTGTACGCAAAAATTTGTTAACACGATAACTCCAAAAAATTAGCTCTAGTGAAGTCGAATCAATAAATGGGCTGTTTTTCAATATAGTTAAGAAACATTTGTATGGGGACTATGTCTAGTTCGCATTGTATCCATTTGGAACTTTCAGAATAATATTTTTCTAAGAAAACAATAAGTCATACAAAATTTCGAGTCATTCTGATGAGATTAAGGACTACCTCCCCTACAACATTTTCAATTTTCGTGGTCAAAATTCAAATTTTGTCATTATTTTCTAATTGGATGAAGTATTTGTGATTTTTTAATCTGTGTTAATTTCATCAATTCGAATGCTCATTAACTTTTCAACAAAAGTTACACATTACATGAATGTGGAATCATATTTATCGTTGGCATGAATTAAAAGTTCAGATCAGTGTGATCTTTTTCCTAATTGTTATTACCAATTCAAAACCAGCGAACGTTTGTTGAAGTGAAAATTAGAAACTGAGATGTTTATTCGTTTTTTTTTTTATTCAAATTTAATTTTAAATTATATGATGTATAATGACTTGAAATTCGATCTCATCGTAATGACTTCAAATTTTCTGTGATTTATTCTCAAAGTTGCATGATGATTCGATAAGAAATAAACATAAATCCAATGCAAATGCGTAGCAATTAATGAAAACCCGTCAACCCGAACAATTTCGGGAAATGTGCGAAAAAATTAGTGTTACGTTCGTGATACCATTTATTTTTTACAGTTTTATAGATTTATTCAAAAAAGATTCCATCGGTTCCATTCATGTGACTAAGTACTTGTGAAGTCTTTTTAACACAATCAGGAACAATGCAAATATTTATAACAGTGTTAAATGGCCATAAAGGCGCAATCGTTTTTAATCAAAATGTATGAATAATAAGCAATAATGGGAATTGCTGTTTGGAATTATTTCTGGATGAATCACAGTACTCTCTGAATCAAAACTCAAATTATTGTATGTAGAATTACGGATTGAAATCGCTGATTTATAATCGCTGTGTATGCATTTCGCAACTCTGGAGTCTGAACATCAATATTTCTTCTAATTGAAATCGTTTATATTTGCGTATAAAACCATTTCGCGATAAAAGATTACTTTGAATTATACAATTTTATTGAACGATATTATTATTTTACAATACTGGCACCGTACAATGGCAGATTTATAAAATTTGAATAATATTGGAAAGAAAATGGAACGCCTATTCAATATACATATTACGTCAATGTGCTATGAATAATAAGTGGTCAATCTGCTCAATAATTCTTTGAAATCTATTATTATTATCAGATATATTATTCTGTTATCTATACATGCGATTTATTTGAGAGCAGCATTTTTATTCTTATCGCTTCTACAAATAAGTAAATAAGTAGAAAGCTGCATAAATTCTGTCCATCAAATTTTGATTTTTTGTAAAAGTATTGCGATCGGTCCAAAAAAATAAAAAAACACTCGGATTGAGTTTTCTACGCGTTTTGAACCTATAAAAACGATTGAAATCATTTTCGCGCAAATAGGTCTTCATTGGGAATAGAAACCTATGAATTTTCAGCTCAATCGGAACATGTCTGCGGATAGCTCTAGTGGAGTCGAATCAAAAAATGGGCTGTTTTTCAATAATATTAAGAAACATTTGTATGGGGACTATGCCTAGTTCGCATTGTATCATAAAGAAACAATAAGATCCTAAAAGTTTCAAAGTGATATAATTTAAAATTGGTTTTTACCATGTTTATTTCACGTCGTATCGTTATGACAATTCCATTATCTCATCTCTTCACAGAAAAAATTAATCCCATATAAAATCTTGCCATTGATTGTGTGCAAAACTGATATGAAATTTATAATATAAATATAGCTACGCTTGGTGGCTGAGAATCAGTAATTAAAAAAATCTCAATCAAAATGCTCTTAAGATGTGTAGTGTTTTGTGCCATAGTTATTTTGGCTGTAAATGTAGGCACCAGCTCATCAGAAGAATATGATGTGTTGACTTTCGCTCAGAGATTTTTCCCCACTGCAAGCAAACGAGAAAATGGCAATAAGAAATTAGACGGCTGGGTTGTTCATGGCATATGGCCTTCAAAGCTAGGAACTCGTGGTCCAGAGAACTGCAAAGGTGATGAAAGTTTCGATCTCAAAAAATTGAAGTCAATGCAAGGTGATCTCGACACAAATTGGCCGGCTGTTGATGGAAAAAATGACGTGCTGTGGCGAAATGAGTGGGATAAGCATGGAAAATGCTCTACAGATCTCGATTCACTCAAAACACAGGACAAATATTTTAAGCAAGGTTTAACATGGCGGACCAGCTATGATATAAAAACTGCACTTAAAGACGAGGAAATTACTGCCAATGGACAAGCTTATAAATTCTTCAAGATCTGCAATGCTCTCGAACAAAAATTCGGAGTTGTACCACACGTAACATGTGCCATGCTTGGTGGTAAACTGTTTTTGCATGAAATTCACATTCACCATAGCAAATCGTTCCAAAAAGTGAACTTCAAAATTGGTACGAAAGAGATAAGCTGCAATAAACCATCAGACAGCTGTAACGTAAAAAATATGGACATTATTTATCCTACAGCAGAAACAAATCACCAAAAAAATTAAAGAAATGATATTTTTCTATTCCAATAGACAACAAATCCAATTTCAAATTTGAAGAAAGTTCAATTTCAAAATCAAATAATAAACTTTCACAGCATATGCAAGAGCTTTGCAAAGACCGTAAATATACTCTGCATTTTGATCGTAATAAAGCTTGCAATTCTGCATTTAAGATGCTAAATATATTTTATTTTTATTTAAACGTTTTAATTTTTAATTGCGTCCTAAACGAAATTGAATGAAAGTATAGAATGAAAATGCCGATTCCAACCTCTCTTCTTAACATTTGTATACAATGTACATGTATATTATACGATTTCATCTCACTCTCTCACTCTCTCTCTCTCTCTCTCTCTCTTTGCCATATATTTGAAATGGGAAGCATACATATTCTATTTATTAGAACATAATTCGCTGGCAAAGAATTCACTTATCAAAGCACACACAATTGTGGAGATCCAAAATTCAATTGGATGCTTTTCGGCAGTCACCAACGGGGATTCAATGGTCATTCAAAGAACAATCACATTGACTGTGTAAAAATAGTGGTCACGCTACGGATCTGTCTTTCGTCTCTCTAGAGCTAATGGAATTCAAAAATGAATGTTTTAGTTGAATCATTCGGTATGTTGCTGTGCCGCCTACGATAAGAAAGGCACCATAAGATTTTCTTGTATACGTGAAACGTTAGTGGGTTTTGCTTTGCCACGATTTTGATCCGTTCCTTAAATTTCCCTTCGTTCTGGTGTTTATTATGTAATTTGATAAATGGCAGTGATAACGTCAAATTAACACCGTCATCTTTTTGACGCTTTATTTGAATTGCTACACCGATAATCAAACGGCACGTTCAACGCTCATCTCATTCACTTTATTTGCACAAACAGCACACAAACGATCGTGGCCAAAATAGGTAACAAAGCAAAAGATCTGTTTAACGACAGAACGGTTGAATTCTAATTGCGATATACCACTGTGAAATGCCAGCTTTTGGATTCAACGTACTTACGTTCGAATTCATGTCTGAACACAAGACAAGACAACAGGAATGTGCGTCTACAAAGAAGCGAAGACAAGATTTCCATCCTGATTATTTTCGAATATAATGAATGATATATAATTCATTTGATTCTCCAAAACTTCTTTAGTTATTGTGCGCTTAAACAAAGAATATGCAATGCAATTCTACACTAATCATATGCTCTGAAACTCTTTTAGAATGCAAAACATTATACATGGGCCCGCATATTAAAACCATTGAATCAATGCATCTAATGCTATGAAGAATCTTGTTGGCTTTGTATTCAAGAAAGCTAGATACAGATACGTTCGGAGTTTGGTATTTCACTTTTAATCTACACACAACTGAGAATTATTATTTACCATCCATTTTGCATGGTCATCGTCAAAGAAGCACTGAAACTCACTTTGAATTTGATTTTATTCATCATGTACGCTTTGCCTGCCCACCCGCCTGTCATGTTGCTGGAAATTGGCCAAAGAAAGAAGCGACGAAAACAAAAGAGAGACTAAGAAGCCATACAATACACACTAATCGCACAATGAATTCTACATTGAAACCGGCAAAACCACAATAAATATCTGTGGTGTACTCTGAGTGATGAATATTATTCCATTAGATGTTCATGTTCAAGTATATTTCTGTACTGTGCTGGTGCTGTGTTGAGTGCTAGTTTAAAGCATTGCCATTTTCATATGTTTGCGCTAGCGATTACATTATACCTCTTGGTTATTTGTCATGTACATTATTCGCCGTATACAATGTGTGCAACTTGTGTTAGACAAAGAACGTGACTTCCATATCTACACTTATAATAATATATATATATTGTGTGTGTCTGTTGGTGCTTTGTGAGTCGAGTGCTTCATCAACGAGTGAAACAGATAGAGAGGAAAAAACAGCATATTGTTCGCCCGTGTGTGTATTAATTCTTCATCATCGAAGTCTTTTCGAGTACTTGCGAAATGAGCAAAATTGAAGTTCGAGTGCGACAAAGAGTATGGTAAACAGCACTCCACCAAATGTATTGAATTCGCTCACATGAGTCTGCAATAGCGCGTGCGAGAGAGAGGGAATACAGTCAAAGACAAGAGAGATTTATCGATTGGCTTTGGCATCGGTGCTTTTGTATGCCGAACCATTAAATATCACTCGCTAAGACGCGAAAGAGAATCATTATTAGAAAATTATTGACAATTTTTTGAATGGGTGAGTGTGAAATTGGCTTTTGTATGCTATTTGTGTGCCTTTTGGATTCGCACGCGTTCGCTCGCTCACTCGCAATGTATACTCTATACTATGCCAAAAAAAAAACACACTTATCGCGTCTCTTGCTAGGAGCGAGCGCGAGTTCATTCTGGTGTGCTTGTTTGGCTGCTAAGCTGTACCTGAAACATACCAGGCTTTGGTGAGTGCTTCACTCGCTCTTTATTCGGTTCAAGTGTATTAGACTTTACATGCGAATCTCGCAAGTTTCGTTTGAAATATCGTAACAATTCAGTTTGCGAGAAGCGGATGTAGATTTGATTCAGTGTGGCATTGATCACAAAACGTCTCAGTTGGAATTTAACAAATCTTTGCGGTAAAATTTATATTGAAATTGATTTTGATTCTATTGTGTGTTGCATTATGATAAATATCTAAATTTTCTAAAGTGCTTTAGAGCAATGATTCGTTCAGTTAAACAATGCTGCAGTGAGAAAACAATGAGGAAAACGGTAGTTAATTAAAATGCCATCGGTTCCATTGTGATGATTTGTGATCGAAAAATACGGAATTGTCGTAACACTTGACCCTAATATAACCGGGAAATGGAATAAATCGTTTACGCTCGAATAATAAAATACCCGTTTATAAATTAAAATAGATTCAATATTGCACCAATTGCGCGATTTCAATTTAAGAAAAAAATCTTTTCAATTTCACACATTCGCATGCAAGTGCAATATTGCCTATTTGATTGACTAGAAATTATTGGCTGCAAAATTTATTAGAAAAATATCATGAACACGGTGCAAATTGTTACAATTGCAAAGCGTTTGTAGTTTTAGGTGGTTGATTTGAATTTGTTTTTCTCCACATTGAATGCATTAGATTGTGCGAATAGATAAATGTGTGACGAGGTATGCTGTCAGCAACAAATCCCATTTTCTGTGCGTATTTTTCCATCATTTAGCAAAACAATTCAAATCACTTGGTAGTTTTTTTATGAGTATCTGTTGAAATTATACACGAGCAATTATGATGCAAAAATCGGATTTATATTGAAGTTTTCCCAAGGGTCATCATGCGATGATCCGATGTATTTTCAATGAGCTCAAAAGCGAAACACTCTCCGCAGTCGCAATAGAGAAATACTCTCCGAAGCAAAAGAGTTTGATGAATCGCATAGGGATTTCATGTCGATGCAATTTATATAGTTTAAAAATCGATTTAATGCCAACGCAACTATTGAAATGCGGGCGTTCGTTCCAATTCATATTTTTCTGAACTGAAAACAAAAGTCACAGCAATTTTCATCTCTCTACCTTATTGTTGATATAGTGATGTGTGTCAGAATGAATAAAAAATGGGCCCACGCTCATGTCAGGGTTTTTCTCTCTCTTTCTTCATTGTTTGGATATTTATGTGCGTGATATTAAAAAAATGTGACAAACGAAAACCCAAGCAATTGTTCGACATCTATCTGTAACGCACATTACGGTCTTTTTCAGTTACAGCGAATGTCTTTATTAGTTCGTTTTGATCGATTTAAAGACTGAATTGGTTTGGTTGAAGCAACGAGATGAACGAAAATTGTCTAAATTAGTGTGTCGCAATCGGCTCAATAAGGCCAATCTTTGAAACAGCGTGTGTTTTTTTTGATTGGTTAGTGTTGAGGTTTTAATTGAAGTGCTGTTCATTGTTCGACTTAATTTGGATGCCAATCAAAAACGTGCGATGGAATGAATTTCTGACTTCTTTGTTGATTGCTAGTTTTCTTATATTGACGCATTCCCCATACGGAATCGGCTTTCGTATTTGTCTCATTCCAACCAATTCGCATAGAGCTGCGGTCAATCCAACCCGTTTTTGACTGTGTTCGCTTTTTTCAGACGAATGTTGTTTTTTTGCTCTTCTCTTCAGTCCAGCTCTCTTGGGCTTGAAATAAAAATACACACAGAAGGAATGATTATATCGAAACGATTCACTATCTCAATGCGAATGTTGCATTCATATTCAGCACAGCCATCATAATAATCTGTGTGTACCAACAATTATTTATGATTTGCGCAAAAATAACGTTTTCATCATGAGTCGTGACTATTGATATACTTTTCTGATTAGTACATTTGTAAGAGTGAAGGATATATAGAGGCTTTCGAGCGCTTACAGCATATAGAAATGTGATTACGGTGCATTTAAATGATTATCGGTGTAGGAATAGAGCCAGAGCTTCTATGAGAATTAAGCCCATATTATAAAGTCCCATCTTATTATCGCTTTGCCACTACTATTATCGCATGGAGCACAATACAGCAGAAACATTGCATGAAAATGGCAAATCTGTGAAATCAGCTGAATCGGGATTGGGTCGAGCTTTATCTGCGTTCAAAGGTGAACTTTAATAAAGTAGAGTTGAGAAGCGCAAAATATAAGTTTCGCTTGGGTGTAAATGGCATTTTCAACTTTGCCTTCAGACATTCAGCATAATATCCATTTATCAGCACGTCGTCAGCTCTTGCTCGCTCACGCTATTTCATCCGATTCTTTAATTTTACTTATGTGCCGGATTCATTTCAATCTTCTTTAATCGAACAGACATCACCGTGATTTCTTTACTTAAACCCACACTTTACATGTAATGTCCTTGCATTACATTGTTGCTCATTGTAATTTTGAATTCATATTCAATGTAAGATTTGCAGGAAATTGCGCATTTTCACATTCTATGCCTATGATATTTCTATGAACTGCTCACTCTCACTTCGAAGCATTCGTTGACTGTATCATTTAATTAGTTCAAAATACCATGTTTCAACTTTGTTTGCTGTAAGATTGTGTAACCTTTTGAGACCTGAACATTGTATCTATAGCATAATCAAATGCAATTAGACCTAATGCAAAAAGAGCATTCTTTTTGTCGCACTCTCAAAGTTCGCCCAATACAAATTCTTCCAGGCCAAATATCGGATGTGTACCAAATTGGAAATTAAATTCCAATTCAAAAAGCTCGCTAAAATATTTCATTTAAATTGTATCAAAATTGATTAAAAAACATTTTATCCTTGGATTTTAACAAAAATTTCGCTCAATTTCATGATATTAATTAGTTTTCTTAGGAGCTTTCTAATTTGGAATAAATCCTATCCAATTATTAGGTATGTTTACGATAGATTTAGTTAACATTGTTTGCGATGAAATTAGATGAAGGACAAAAACACACGGAATGTGCTTACTTTGTGAACTTTATTTGCTGATTAAAGTTGGGCGTCATTCCAAGTTACATGCAAAAAACCGTATCAAATGCACAAACATCTAAGTATGTAGATGGACATTTCAGTAAACAATGTGCCCTAATTGATCAGTTGGCCCGATGTGTGTCCTCGATTCCATTCGTTAAATTGTATTGCTCCGGCCATAATTAATGATATATTAAGTTTATTGATTGCCTCAAATTGAGTAAACCGATTACATTTACACTACTGCAAACGGCCGATGACACAATGTAAACGGTGAAAAACTATGTGCAAATATGTCGAATCAACACATTGAAGACAAACACCGAACACACTTCGTTTGGGATCTTTGGTTGGGGAATTTGAGCTTAAAATCATATAATAGCGTACTGGAAAGCGCGAACGCCAATTTATTGGACTGTCAAATACTGGATATTTGTAATTTGATTTCACCGTATATTTGATTCTTGATTTTCTTGCGCCTTCACCATCTCATTAGTCCGATGTTGATCTTATAAATTTATGATAATAATGGAGAAATCGATGTATTTGCTATATTGAGCGAACGACGATTTCTCATTTTGATTCGGTTCACAACAGCATTAAATATATCAGAAATACAGAGCGAGAAAATCAAATCGATTAGAGAATTGTCAAAGTAAATACCAAATGATTGCTCCAGAGAGACGAAATCACTCTAACGCGTTCTGTCATACAGCCAGCCAGCCAGCCAGCCTGCCTTTCGACTACCCAACCATTTATTTTTCGTATTATTTGCACGTTCAATGTTTTCATCGAGATGATTGGTTCTTGATTTTTTGTCTCTTTTTGTGTCTTTTCCACTAATTTTTTTTTCAAGTCACACTTCATGGCAAGACACTTTTCCATTTGATTCAGCCAGTTGTCTTATAGTTCAGTTTCTTTTGTGTGCTTCTTTTCTTCCGTATTCATTGCGTTTACTTTTTCAACGTAATTTCTATTCTGTGATTTTTTTTCATTCATTCGAGTTTGTTCAAAAGTCATTTTATGTTGATTCATTTTATTTTTTCTTTAATTTAATTTTCATTTTTATTATTTCTTATTTTATTATTTTTTCTTCTTTTCTCTTTCATTTTATGTACTTTGGATTTGTGTGCGCGCAGGCGATTGTCTTCGAAATGTGGCTTTGATGCAGGATGATGTATCGGACTACGAAGGCTGTGCAACTTTAAAAATGATTTGCCCCGAGAGTGACGATTATAAATTGGTTTTTATCAGTTCGGACTCATCGAGTTTGGACGACGTTGAGGACAGCAGTTCGACATGCTCTTCAACAAATCGCCACAGTATATCGCTGGAAGATTGTGATTGGGACTATTTTGAACCAAGCGCAGCGACAACGACAAGGACCATATTCCGTGACATATCGCAATCCCCATTCGTTTCACCGAATCTACAGAGGCGCCGTGCCAATCTCAGCGACATACACACCACCGACGAAGAGTTTTTGGCACAGAGCTCATCGCCAACGAGCAGCGACGGTTTTGTCGATATTCGTCGGAAATTATCGCGTTTCAAACGCACTTTCCGGCATTCGGTGAACAAGAGCAGCAATTCATCATGCACAGGATCACGATGCGATTGTGGTCATCAACCTCAATATGTACCAATCCCTGTGCCTGTTCCTATTTTCGTTATCGGCGACGATGCAAACAGCTCAGATGTGCGGGCACTGCAAAAGAAGCAAGCCGCTGAATTATTTCAATTATGGAATACGGCCGCCCCGGATCTGCTGCTCGCCCATCAACAACGAAATCACATTGAATCTCATAAAAATATTGCCAGCGATTTTCTAAAGAATTATGCTACTCAAGTGGAGAGCAACAGCACCACATCAACACACACCATTGCACCAGATGCTAGCCAATGTAGTGTTGCTTATGCAGACGCATTGTCGCGTAACCAACAAGAAGAAAATGACACAAAACAAGAAGAAACAACACTTGCAGCTAGCAGCAGCCAATCTAGTTGCAATAAATACACGACGATGCCAACGACGACGAAAACAGCGGCGTCGGAGGCGGCGGCTGCTGCCAACAATGGCAACACATGCATAGCAACGCATGACGATCGCCAAGAACAAATGAACAGACTCAGTCCGATACTCAGTATCGGGCCAACCGTCGATCTAACCATACCAACGATAAGTGCACGTACGAAAGCCTCCAACGAAACAGAGAAATACTTGAATCATTCAGCAAACTGTGAAATAAAGAGCCGACATTTTGTTGCATCGAAAAATGATATTGACCGGGCGACCAGCAAGAATTGCGATGTGGCAGACGCAAACCCATTGAATTGTGTCATTTTCAACGATCGCATAGACAATTTAAGTGGATTATCGCATGGAAATGCTAAAAGTGACGAACTTTCACGAAAGCAAAATTTCAATCACGCTATTTCGTTAGCAAAAAATCGCACGAAGGTCGGGAATCAAGACAAAAACACCGGCGAACCGATAAGTTCATTTAATTTAATTAGTGATTTGACTGTAGCAAAATCTAAGTCTAGTTCAAACCAACACGTCGCCACAAATTCAACCGTAAAACTCACCAAATATCGAGATTTATCAAAATGCAGTGCATTGTCTAAGAAATCATCAGACCAAATTTTACGTGACGATAGTACAAGTGGCGGCGGTAGTGATATGGCTGGCTACTTACATTCCGAAAGTATGTTTTCATCTTCGTCGTCGTGCGATTCATCGGGTACTAGCGACTCCGAAAACAATCATTCAACAGCAAGAAGCAAATCAATCAAACGGAACTACGATGTGCTCAATGCGAAAACAGTGAACGAAAAGGAAAATCACAGTTCCATATCGGCAAGTGGATCAAGTGATTGTGAAGATTTGCTATCGAATTCGACTCGAGACCATCCAAGCTGTTCGTCTGCACCGGAAGCATCAGATAGCGATGACAATTCCAAAATGCATAGTTCATTAGCCGACCGTCGACCCAAATCGAAAGGCTTTTACAAAGTGTTTGTTGTGAATAAAAAAACTGGTTCATCGGATTCCGATTCGCAGAGTACGAATGTCAACAGTACAGATGATTCAAGTGATAATGACACCGACACTGAAAAAGTTGTATTGAACTATATCAAACCATTGCCAGAGAGTGGCACTGAAACAGTTAATTATATCGATGATATAACGACCGAAAGTTACGATGACATCGATCAAAGAGATGAAATTGTGCTGTGTTCTATCAAGCGAATCGATGACGAAGAGAGTGCAAAGTGTGATGAGCAACAGAATACAATGAACAAAAATGTGTTTTTGGGAATTGAATCAAAACAAAACAACGGTACTTTTATTACAAGCGGTGACTACGACGACGACGAACAATGCTCACAAGATGAAAATGAACGAACGGTGATTGAAAAAATGCCAATCGAAGGTAGTTCATGTGAGACAGCCGATCAACAAACAGAGAATGCAGTCGATGCTACGTTGCTCGTGCAACGAGAAAATGAACAAGTTGACCTTCATAATCAATCAACTACGGTAGCGGCGGCAGTAGCAGAAGTCACAGCAATAAAAGAGGATAAACGCGCTCACACGAATAGCAAACGCACTATGGATGCATTGCGAGCTCAAGCACAACAAATGATCCATGATTTATGCGAATCCATTGAGCAGAAATTGAATGATAAACATGCATCGTTCGATCAATCGATATCACAGCAAAAAGACAGTGAAATTGGAATGAAAGAGGTGGCATTATCATCGCAGTCGCCTCCGTCATCGTTGTTGGTTGCAAAAAATTGTGAGCATGAAATGGAGCAGCCTCTGATCTTTAAAACCCAAAATAATAGATCACAAATAATAAAAACAGCAGCAGCAGCAGCAAACAAAATAGATGAATCCATCAAAAGTTTAGAAAATGATCCAGTTTCCATGAATGGATTTGTTTGCGAGCAACCAGTGCATAGCATTCGTGGTGTCGATGACATTTTAAGCAATGATGTAGACGAAACCAGCGAACAAGGAATGGTAGCAAGTGCAGAAACCGGAGTTGTTTCTCAATTGATTGAAAGTACAAGCGAGCTGCAGCCTGAAAGCAATGCCATATGCTATAAAATGCCAGGTAAAGTGGAATATTCAAATAAATTGCCAGAAAAATATGAGCAAAAATTAGATGCTATTGTCATTTTTATTATAGACGAAAACGAATCAGCCAAACAAACGGTTCTGATGCATGAGAAAAGCTACAGCAAAGGCAAGAGCAACGACAACGACACCGATAATGATGTTGATGAAAAAACAGTAGAAAGTCAAAATTTCAGTGCAGACAACCAAACGAAAGTCGATATTGACACACACGATTTGAATGTAGTGAGCGACGTCGTCCGTAGCAATGAAACGTCACTCACAACGCCCAGTTCATTAGAAAGTGCAACAGACAACAAACACACGCATTTGCTAGCAGCAAATTTATGCGACACGCCAATACAGCCACAAGAAATGGTCACTAATGAGTTTGGTAAACATGAGCAAAGAGCTGAATGCATTAAAAATCAAATCATTAGGCCAGAAATGACTTGCTCAGACGAAGCACAGTACAACTATAAATTGAAAACGTGTGAGTCGCATGATCACGGTGATGCGTTCGGTTCCCCCTCAACGGCAACGCAGACCGCAACCAATACCAGCGAACATGTACCAGGTGTGCAAACAAACGAATATCCGGACTTTGGCGGCGAAACACAGGTTGATCGCAACACAGACAGTATAATACGATCACCAGTTGAAAATGAACGTTTGAACAGTACGGATGGGCAGAGTACAGGTGGAACGACAACAGCAAAATACACAAGTTTAGTGATGATCACACAAGACATTCGATCGCCTTCGGCAACTTCAAATGTAAATATCGTACCATCCGACACAACGCATATTGTTTCCGATTCCGATTCCGATGCATCCGATCCAATCATTGTGCAGCACACAAATCCATTATCCGATGACGACGAATATGAGCCCAATTCGCTGGCTGGCTATTTCACGCGTTCACTCGAGGAAGATTCGTTAAGCACTTCTACGCCGACCACCAAACGACGACCCATTGTAACAAATCATTCCAGTGATTTTTATTACAGTGAACATTTGCCAAGTTCTTTTGAAAATGAATATACGAGTTCAGTGTTTGATAGTGAAATGTTGAATCGAAGAAATTATTGTGCAAATCAAATGGCAAATCATAGTGTAAACAATAGCCGCAACAGTGATGATATTATCAAAAATAATGATGATGTGACAGTGGTAACGGGCACAGATACGCTATCGGCGGTGATTTGTTTAGAAGATGGTTTAGCCGACGATGATTCATGGATTGGAAGTGCTGACGATGATGAAGAATTTGCAACAACAACGGCCACCGATTCGGAAACGGAATACGCAGAAGAATTGGCAATGTGCTCGTCAATGGATCGCGAAGAAGAGTTGCGCGGATATAATCGCACATCGATCGACTTCACATTGCACACGATAGTCGAAGAGAGTTGTGAAGAGAGTGAAGTTGAAGTGAATGACAAGAAGAGGAACCGGATGTCGGCATCGGAACTTGAAAAGTACTTTTTCTTCGGGTTGGGAGATGGTAAACCATCGACACTGTCAAACGCAGACAATCGCGAGGATAGTATCTCCGAAACAAGTAGTTTGTGCAGCGAAGGAATGGATTCGCTGGGCGCTCCAGACAACTCAAACACCGATGTCAGCGCAATGGCTTCGTCCCGTCTCGAAAAGTACTTTTTATCAACATTTATGGGGTTTTCATCGAATGAACGTGATCAAAATTCCGATGGCAGTGGAAGTGTTGGCAGCGACAGTGAAGGTCACGCCAGTCCCGAACAACGACGCAAACGTTTAGTTCGAGCGCGTGGCACACCTCATCGATCTCATAATTCATCATTGGATAATTTATTAGCAACAAAAGATGACAATCACGAATCGATTGGGTCCAACGAAAATCCGTCCCTCGCGAATGATTCAAATTCGAATTCATCAGAAACCGATACATGCGACGATACTGTGATACATTTGGAAAAAGATGCCAATCCGAATGATACGCTAAAGCGAAAGAAACAAATAAAAAAGAAGACTAGCGACAATGAAGAGATTAAAAAGTCAATTGGAGCGATTTCGGACGATGAAACTGGGAAAAATGCATTGCCTCAAGACGCATTTATCGTTGCAACGAATGCAAATGGCACACCGAATAAGAAACAAAGCAGCCGCGACAGTGGTTTTATCGGCAGTAATGATGATTTGCTTAAAAATGACGATCCACATAAAATTGGTTCGGAATTGAAAATTGAACTGGAAGAAATTAAAGAGGAAACAAAAGAGAATGTAGTACAATCGGCGAATGCAAAACAAGCGACATCATCAACAGCACTCGCACGCAAAGACAGTTTCAATAATTACAGTTCGGATGAAGAAACGAATCTGATGATGTCGAAATTGCGTCAATTTGTTAAAACGCTTGTCGCATCGAATGCAAATGCACAACGAAGTACATCGAAATCATCAACACCAATGATGAGTGGATCGAACACGCCCAAAAGCGGCACTCCCGTGCCAAAGCCACGATCAAAATCCAAGCCACCGCAATTGGTATACTTTGAAAATGAATTAACGCGTCTTATGAAAACGGTTCCTGGTATAAATGACGACCAAGTGCGTGAGATTGTGGAATATTTGAGCAGCGAAGAAACTTGGTCGGATTCGTACGATTCATCGGATTACACGAGCTCCGATTTGGAGGGAGCGGCCTCATCGACAAGCAAATCCGAATTACAAGAGCAAATATCAGCCAGTTGCCAACAGATTATAAAAAAATTCGAAGGTTCAGTGGGCGATCGCGAAGGCGATATCGGCGATGGCGGATTATTTGAAGAGAACCAATGTTTGAACCGTGAAACGGCCTTGGTTTATCACAAATTAGTTACGTCATTTTCGAAAATTAATACCGAAAAACCGCAAAAAGATGCGAATCATTCGCCACCAATTTTTGCAAAGGTTATGAGCCATATTGGTACAAGACTGGTTGCACTGATGCATGAAGTCAGTAGCAGTGAATCACATACAAGTCATTCACCAAAGCCAAGCACACGATATCACAAAAAATTGCAACAGAAAATCTCAGCCACCACTACCGATGAAGAGGACGATTATCAAAACACTAACGACAATCTACTGGATAGCACTGAGAATTATTTGAATTTACCCCGCAGCAAATCGCATGATTTACTCTTGAGTGGGACTCGATTACAATCGAGTGGCGGTGCTTGTGATATGGCGGCCGAAGAGAAAGAGGCCAGTGACTACGAACGATTTTCATGGCGAGGCAGTTTTGAGTCGGCATTACTAGCGAATGGCGATTCAAGAAGCGATTTGAGAACCAAACTGACCCTACTCGACCGTGACAATTCATCGTCTGCTTCCGCTCTGGCAGCAAAGCGAAGATCTGCAGGCGATCTATTATTTAATCAATGTAGTTTGAGCCGAGAACAATTGGATCGTGTGCGCTCATGTGGCAGTATTGGCGGTGCTGGTTCCGGTTCGAATGATGCCGTCAATAATATGGAAACATCGAAATTATGGGGCTCCGAGAATAGTCAACGAACATCAACAAGCCATCGACCAAATTTCCACGATTCCGATGAAGAGTCGTCGGACGAAGAGCATTGCCATAGCATTATGGGCAATCGCTCAACATTACCGCGAAGCTTGCAAACAACGACATCGTCTAGTACAAATTCACTTCCACGCTCTACAACGAATACACAATCACAGAAATCTCAAAGTGCCCATCTATTTATGCCAAATACTGTGAAAAGTGCACGTTATCGTCCGCCCGGTTTTTCGCGTTTGACCGCCTCCGCGGCGGCCACACCAAAAAAAGCCAATTCGTCACTGGGATTACATTCATTATATACGAAACGAGAAAATTCTTCACGAACCCGACGAATTCAATCACTCTACAGCGGTAAGAACACCCAATTCTCATCGAAACATATTTTAGAAATGAAAAACACTAGAAAATTACATTTTAATCATGAAAACGGCTGTTGTCGTTCAAACATACTAATGACATATAAATGAGTGGAAAGATGGCCAAATAAACAACAATCAACATGATGAATTGACAGGCGAATCAATATCTCATTTTCAGCAAAAATTAAAATCCAATTTTTGTTTTGTTCGATGCTTAAATGAATTCCCAGAGCTCAGCATCTAAAATCTATTTTTCGAAAGATTTCACAGTAACCAACAGAAATTTTAGTGTTTTTCTCGGTGCTGCGGCATTGCTTTGTTCAATGCTCATAAAACATAAAATTTCTTGTTGGCGCATTTTTTGTTGCTCCCTATCTGTCTCGCTCATGCCATTGGCTGTAAAATTTCGAAAACAATGCTCACCATTCTTTTACTCTGTGTTTTCTATTGTGTACGCGGGGCATTGCGCTTCGTGTAATGCATGGATGATTTTGCTAGCATTCCTAAATGAAGAAAAGAATCAAGCGAATTGAACTCAACGTAACAGCAGCCGTAGCAGAACGATATACATTCAGTTTTTTTTTCTGCTCTCATTTCATTTAGAACGCAACCGTATTTCAGTGTTTATTTTAGGGAAAAGCCAATGGAAAAAATGACCATTCGAAATTCAAGACGCTGTGAGAAGCACATTTCAGAGGCAACGAAGAAAAAAGAGTAATTCGAACAAAACATTATGAGCTACTGTAAAATATTCAAGATAAACTCTGAAAATCGGTACGGTCGACGAGTCCAATTTCAGCGAAATAATATCCAAACTTACCTTAAGTGGTCACTATTCGACCATTTCAATGTGTTTAGTCATTCAAAAGAGAGAGAAAAAAAAGCTATAAACACATTCATTGTTGTTGCATGAGAGAAACGAAGAAAATGCCTTTTTTGCTTCTTGTTCCGTCCAAGTTCCATGTGTAAGCAGTGTAAATGTTCGCAAAACCCATATGCCGCACGCTCACATAAGATAATGGCCTTTTACTGTGTGTGTGTGAGTGTATGTGTGCACTGTGCGTCAGCGAAAGTCGTTGGCATTATCCAATTACATGAGTGTGTACAGGGCAAAATGCTTGTCGTATATTCATGTTCACATTTATTAAAGAAATGAAAAATTAAAGGAAGAAAAAGAAGCAACAAAAATATGTTGCTGTTTTGTTAGTTAGTCTTCTGGTTTTCGTGCTCACACCATTTGACCGACGAGAGCGTATTCCGTTCCTATGTGCGTGTGTACGTATAGTTTTGGGTAGCGGCATTGGCGGTGAATAACCGTGTATTTTGCCCATCAAGTATCGTAACAATAACAATTTATGACATTGTCATGGACAGACACAGTGTGTGTCAAACTGAACTCTTGACTGTTGCAACCTATTCATGTTGTTGATGGTGAACCGCAGCTTTGGCGCTACTTTTGGCAGCAAACAAAAACTAGCAAGAAATCGATCTAAATCCTTTGAAATGTTTGGCCATTTGTTTCTTTACGAGTGTAATTTCTTTTAAGATTTATCGCTCATTGAATAAAACGACAATAGTAAACAACTAAAACCACATTGTGATAAATTCATAAACCGCAAAGCAATTTCACCTCACATTTCTCGAGCAGGGCGGAATGCACATTTTGGCACGTTCCGGAGAAGTGTCAAGATGAAATCCGCTCATTCTATCGTGGCTTCTTCTTTTCTGCCACTGATGTTGCCGCTCGCAATTTTAGATGACACACGCACTCCGCCAATTTACCGTCTCGACAAAAAGTCACCTATTCGTGTGTTGATAGAGTGTGACGTTTTGCGTGAAAAGTTATTGTGAGAATAGAGAGAGATTTCGGGATATAAAAACCACGAAACAGTGCTTAAGTTTATTGCACACGCATTTCATGCTTTTATTGAGTCGATCATGCATTAGCGTCACATTGTCACGCCACCAAGTGGAATTTATAGTCGAAATGGCAAAAACTAACGTGCAACATAAAAACATATTAATTTCGCAAGAATTTGAGCTATGTTTATAAAACATTCGAGTTTGAAGGTTTCTCTTTTCTTCGCACACTGGAACGGCCAACGTTTCACGCTTTACGAAAACCATCAACCAATTTTTTGAAGAAAGTGAAACAAAAAATCATTCGCTGTGTGGACACATCTACGAGCATTTCGCCATTTGCCCCGCAGAACACACAAATATTTGTCATGCAATTCAGCACGCCAAAAAGGCAAGTTTACCATAAATTTAAACGGTAATTGCATAAATTTAGTGCGTCGCCTCAGGTTTTTGTTCGATCGGCGCTTCATCGAAGAAAATAACTCCGTCTTTGCTTTTTTTGCAAGCGTGTGTAATCTGAACTGGAAATAAAGAAAAACATAACGGCAAAAATACTGAAAAGAGCAATTAAAACAACAAAGATCCCAACATCTAAGGAAATTGTTTTACTGACAATTCGAACAAACGAAGCGCACACGCAATGTGTATGTAGGCTTTCTTTTTTTCTCCGTTCATTCAAACAAATTCAAAACATTGAAATGATTTAATTTGGTATAATATTCAATAGAAAATTGTTTAAATATTTTGCTTTTTGATCGTTTCATTATTTGATTGCTGCTGTTTCGCATTTATAACGATGGTGTGTCGATTTCACTCTTCAAAGGAGGGAATTCATGTGAACGATGCGATGTGTTGGAATCGCGCAACATTTTTCTCCTCACCTCAACATTATATTGCTGTTAGCGATAGACATAACCGGAGCATAGAATCATCATTCATACGTTGAGATGCTACAGTTGGTGCTGTTTTTTTTTATCTACTTGCGCAATATCGACGGCTGTTACATTTATATTTCTTTGCTCCATTCTTTCACAACTCTCTTTCAAATCTTTTCCGTACATGCTGAATTTTAAATGAAACGTGCGTAACATTACACATCCAACTGATGTGTTTGTATGTGTGTTGTCGATGAAAAATCGCTCGTTTTGCGGGAAGAAAGTGTTGTGATGTCGAAGATCATTTTGATTCGAACATGCTCGAAACAGCGTGCTTGATATTCTAGACACGATTTAATTAATTGTTATTAGAAAAAATATACACCGACAAATGAAAAACCATAAACGATTTTATTAGACATACTATTAAGTTCTGTATGCATTGTTATCCGTGCGTTGGATTTCGAACAGAACGAATTGCGATTGCCAATCATATGATTGCAGAGCCGCTCCGGCCAAATCATTTGCGAAGACGATTTCAAGTTCGAACTCATTCAAATATTTTTCATTCTATTGCTTCGATGCCTAATAATCGAAATCACGTTTGAATATTAAAATACAATAGCGCTTGAAAAACTTAAGAAGTAAGAACGATTGGATTTTAAATTTTAAAATAATGAACGGTGAAAGGGTATGATTAACCACATTTGAAATCAATATACCGCACATTGATCTCATTCGAAACGGTGTCATATTTGACTATCGGATAAAAAATCAGTGAGAGACCAAAAATGTAACGCTGTTATAGATACTCAACAAGTCATTTGTAATATTGAGAGGCGTATCCTCAATTCGAGAACATTTCCCACGCGATATCACTCCCTTATCGTGCGATGATTATAAATTATTGCTTTCCGTTTCCCAAATTGGTATATTATCTAGCCCCCCTTATTTGAAATTGCTTTTTCATAGTCAAAATTACCCATCAATCAACTTTAAAAAATGGTCAATCTGCCAATATGAAACTCATTGATTGTGTTTTTATATTCATTCATTCGCTGGTATATGGCATGTTGGATTAGCACCTTGTCTCACCGCAAACAATATAATTTGAAATGCCAAATGAGAGCTCACAATCAATCGATGGATTTGAGTATGTGATGTCACAAGTGTGATTGTGTTTAAATTTTTGAAAAGTGACTAGCGGCAATTGTGTCAAAGAGAAACAAGACAAAGCCAAAGCCAAAGCCACAGACACCAAACCTCGATAAAATTTACCCGAAGCGTTGTAGCGAATTCTGTCAAAGCGTTTCACCCAAACGACTGAATGTATGTGTATGACAATCACTTTTTATGTCAAGCTCGCGGAAAGCAATACGATTGCCGTTCATATTTGACGGCAAAGCGAAACGTAAGCAACTATTTTCAGCGGAGTGCGCTCATAATGCATATTCACACAAACTGTCTCTCCGCATGACGTCAACGAAAATAACATCCGTGCCATTGTCTCTATTCGTTTACAAATTTTTGGTTGTGCGACGACGGCGACAACGACGAAGAAATGTGAACAGCAATAATGATTATGCAATTGACAATTGATTCTGTTTAAATATTCAAATATACCGACTGAATTCAATTTCATAAACTTTGCTCCAAATCAATATCGCTCGTTAATAATTTGTAGCAAGAATTTATGATTTCGGGTAACTTGGTTTTATGGGAAGAATGAAGAGTGAGAGCGTCTCCGATAGAACTGGCTGTGCGATTGAAAGGCATAGAATTCGAAATGGTGCAGGCCAAATCAAAATGAAGCCATCGCTTGTAAATTAATATAATGCTCCATTTCCTTCCCAAAGAAAAAAGTAATCAACTCAGCGGCCGTACTTTATAGCAAACTCAAACAAAGCAGCAGAAACAAACTTACAGGTTTCAACAATAATTTAAGACAAGCAACTTTGAAACCATGAAACGCAAGCCACGCAGAGAAAAAAAAATATTTCATTCGAAATAATCAAAGTTGGAAGCTGGTTTTATCCTATTTTTGGATGAAAGCCAAAATCATTTAAAATCATTGCTCTTGATTGCAAAATGCTTTGTCTTCGGAATATTCCATCTCATTGTTGCGCACTGAAAAAACTCAGAATATTGCGACAATAGAAAATGTTTTTTTGTTCTTCGTGCCGGGAAAAAAAAACGTGGTGTATTTTATCTATGGACTGCAGGTTTTTGAATAACGTGCTTATACTCAGACCTTGCTAGCGCTTTATGTTTTAAGTCGAGGTCCGTTTTACAAATAGTAATTAGTGAGCAAAGCAACAGGCATCAGCACTGGTCGTGTAATCGCTGTAGCGCCAATGAGAATATAAGAACAAAAGTCTTTGTGTGAGATATTATTTTCAGAACGAACAGAAGAATATCGTAGAACGAATCCAAAAATGTGTCAGATTATTTCGTTCTCTGTAAGATTCATAGAAATTCTCAATGAACAACTTTTTCGAATTGAAAGTGGTTTTTTTCTCATTCTCACTGAAACAAGCGATGAAAATATCGACAAACTTTTATTCAAGGAATTTCTCTTAATTGCGATCATAATAATGTACTGGCCAACCACCAACAGGTGGTTTCCATAAATTAAATTCCATGCACGCAAGTGCTGAGGCATTATTCACAGCCAACCATGATAATAAATTGCAATCGTTTTTTTCATTTTTCAACAAACTTCTTGGTCTGGCTTTCAGGAATTCAAAAGCCTTTTTCACAATTTTTTTATCGGACTTCCGCATTTCCGAAGCACCTGTGAGCTATGCAGCAATTTTTTGTTGTTGAATTATATATTCTCACAGCACACACACACCCACATGTTGGCTGGTGATGAAGTAGTTTTTTCTCTCTCTTGCCTGAGCCAAACTATAGATGGCTTTCATTCGATCTACACATAGTGTGTTGACGTCAATACACTTCCTTTTTTCGTTGAAACAACAATGCAGTTTTAATATTCGAAACGATTTGTTATTGTTGTTGTTTTTGCTGAAAAAAGGAATGGCGCGCTGCTGGAGATGAGAACGAGCTAAATGGAAAATTGAAGCGGCTGGCGTGCATATCTACACATAGCTTTCTGTCGATGCGATGTGAACAGTCATACACACATACCGATTAAATGCATACACACATACCGATTCAAAATAGAACAAGATATTAGATTTTAAATTGTTATATTGAGCTCGGGAATACGGTGACTATGAATATTGCATTTGTGCTAATTCAGTGAATCCATTCTTGCATCGACTCTATATGAGATCGCATCCCAGCATTACACCCGTATGTGGTGGATTTGCGAGTATGTGTGCGGATCTGCGAGACACAATAATATTGCGTCTGCATATTAAATGATATCGTTTTGGCCTAGATAAATGTGCAAAGGAAATTCGAATGTAACAGGTTGCCATATGAATAGTTCTTATGCTTTTTCCACTATTTATCGATTACGATGATGCTGGCTGTCGTTGCTACTGGGTCGTATGCTTGCGCGCACCAAATGCTTTAAAGAACTTTTGTTTGAACATTTCAATAGTTCAACAATAAATGCTGTAATGTGCTTCAGTGTGATTACTTTTTTGTGTCGCTACATTGAATCGAAACTCAAACGAATACGAGAATAAAATGAATTGGCACAATGTTATCGATATCTGGCAAATGGATACGATGGCTGTTAAAGGTGAAACATTCCGTCAGACTCGTATGCCGAAACACATTTTGCACGTTAGTGAGACAAACATAGTTGAAATCGAAGGCGTATATGTAGGGCTGAGAGTAAAATCGGTTAAAACATTTTATCTCCTGCTCACACCAAGGAAAATTCTCGTAAGCGTGAGCATGACGTAAGATGTTTTTAACCATTTTTACTCTCAGCCCGACATATAGAAGTTAATATGGATTCTTACTTTACACAACATGAAAGCACACAAACAAACGATTATTATATCAAATATTCAACCAAACACATTCTTTTTGTAGATAAGTGCTGAACATACGTTTCTTGTGTCACTATAAACATGAGCCAAGTCTGCGATGCTTACTCCAATATCAACAATCAACATGTGTTACTTGAGAGTGCATTGAGTCAGAAGTGCGTGATGGCTGATGTTATACAGAATCGTTATCGATTTCATATATGCATAATACCAACATAATCCAACGACAAAATGCGCCGCATAATGGCCGTGATTGCTTACACTTTTCACATATAAATATAATTGCAAATAACCGTTTCATGTTTCTGTTTGTCATTCAATTCATGCCACACCGACTTTTAAAATGCCATTCCAAACATTCCACATTATGCTTATTGGCTTATAGCTACAACAGCGATCGATCTCAACCGTAAAGTGAACCCATCGGCTTTTAATGTAACGCTTCACATTTCTGGGATATTGTATTCATGCTCTTTCCCATAAAAAAAATGCTGTAATCATTTGAATGGAAAATCATTCGCATCAAAACAGCTGAAATTCGGTTCATTCAACTATAATGATTTTTTTTTTCTAACGGCTGAATTTTAGCAATAAATATTCAAGCTTTTTTGTGCATTATTCGGCATCGTTCCTATTTTTCTGCTCCCTTTTCAACGGATCCTTTTCCATCAAAATGGAAAAGAACGTAATTTTATATTTTTCACATCGTTCCAGTCGTTTACAAGAATATTTACGCATGATGTTTTTACATTGCCATCTTTCGGTAGAACATAATTCGATACATATGGGTTGGGCCGTGTGTGCGTGACTATTTTCTCTCCAATATAGTGATAACAAACAAATGTTCATGGAATTTTGCAAGATTTCGCATCGGCTGGCAAAGTCGTCATTGGCTGATCAGCCTCGATGACTCATTTTATACAGCCGTACACGTATTGCCGTTCAACTATTTGCATCCAAAATAAATGGTCTTACGTACATAAAACTAACTTTTCCGCACGTTTCCCGAAATTGTTTGGGTTTACGCGTTTTTCATTGGTTGCTACGCATTTGTATTGGATTTATGTTGATCTCTTATCGAATCATCATGCAACTTTGAGAATAAATCACAGACAATTTCAAGTTATTACAATGAGATCGAATTTCAAGTCATTACACATCATGTGATTAAAATTTAAATTTTAATAAAAAAACGAATAAACATCTCAGTTCCTAATTTTTACTTCAACGTTCTGTATTTTTGAATTGGTAATAACAATTACGATTAGTTCACTCTGATGTGAACTTTCAATTCATGCCAACGAATAATATTATTCCACATTTAGGTTATGTATAACTTTCGTTAAAATTTAATGAGCTAAGGGGACCGTGCTATTTGAGACATTTTAATCATATCTATTCTCCAGCTCTATCTATTGGGCAGTAGTATTGATGTGATATTTCAATCGATTCAATGACTCATTTGTTTTTATTATTTGTGTCAATAAAAATTTTGTTCGTATTACAATGGATCTAAATTGAGTTCACCCATGTAAAATAAGATGGCGCGGTCAATTGGCATACTCTCGAATAGCTTTCCAATTCCATACAAGCACGGACCGCTTGTAATGAGCATTCAAATTGATGAAAAAACACAGATTAGAAAATCAAAAATACTTCATCCAATTTAATGACAAAATTTTAATTTAGCCCCGAAAATTGAAAATTTTGTGAGGGAGGTAGTTCCAAATCTCATCGGAATGACTTGAAATTGTGCATGACTTTTTTTTCATGAAAAATCAAGTTTCATAATGATACAATGCGAACATAGTCCCCATACAAATTTTTCTTAATTATATTGAAAAACAGCCCATTTTTCCATTCGACTCCACTAGAGCTACCCGAAAAAATTATCCGATTAGGCTGAAAATTAATAGGTTTCTATTCCTAATGAAGACCAATGTGTGTGTAAATTTTTGATCAATTCTAAAATCAATTTTTTGAGTTATCGTGTTAACAAATTTTTGCGTACAACGTATAACGTACAACGGACAACGGACAACGGACAACGTACCACACACGGACAAAAAATTGCTCCGGGAATGGTTGCAATCGTTTTTTCTAGGTTCAAAACGCATAGAAAACTTATTCCGAGCATTTTGAATTTTTTGGACCGATCGCAATACCTTTACCACACCCAGTGGTGTGTGCGGAAAAGTAAAAATAACTTCCGCTGCTCGTCTGTTACCTCAATAAATGTTCGGTTTATCCGTAACCATCGGTGTATATTTGGTGGAACAGTTGAAATTGTCATTCACGATTCAGTCCTTTGATAAAATATACTTCCTAGAATATTCGCTCTAATTTTTATGCTTTTTCTCTTGAAAAAGAAAATCACTCAATTTGCCGGATTCGTGGAAAAGGAGCGCTGATGCGATGTAAGAATGATTCATCTCTTTACTGAAAAACCGATTTTGCAAACAGAAATTACTTATGCACACGCATCACATATTCAAAGGAGTTCCACATGGAGATTGAGTCGAAAGCGTATTAGTTTTCGATTCAGTAAAATGTACACTTACACGTATTCACTGAAAAAATGTAATTCCATTTAAATGGAAAAGTTTTTCATGTGCGAATTGCTTTTTCGAGGACTTGAGCTATGGTTAGGGATTGAAAACACGATATTTGAGTGGCAAAGGACAAAATGTTAGAACGCAAAATTATCTAGCACAAACTGGAGCCTACTTGATTCGTGTTCCGTTTGTTTCAAAAAGTGCACGGCTCTTGTTCGCTCTGATTTTCAACGCATGGATAATAAGGATTAGCTTTTAAACAGTTCTAACGATGACAGAATAATCCTCACACACGCATCACATTTAAAACATTCAAATGATTTGTCATGAATTTTATAGAAGATAGATGTTGGCGGCTGTTTTCTAAGGACATCACAAGCAAACCTGACGGAAATCTGTGTGTTTATTCATTTAAAATACATGTTCTCCAAGTTGCTGAAATTGATTCTGCCGCTTATTTTGAGTAATTACTCATTCCCCTCACGAGTTTGCTTGTCAGTAAGAAGCTACAATATGCATTCAGAGTGAACTGGATCAACATATGCCAAAATCATTTAGTTAGCAATGCTGCCTTTGAACATCAAGAGACACTTAATCCGAGGAAAACATCAAACAGTCCCAAGGCAAAAAAAACCAATACGATGGTAATTAAATGAATGTTCTACCTGAATCGTACCCAAATTGACAATCCAAACCAAGTTTTTTCACTTCATTCCATTTTGGAATAGATATTCGAAAATGGCCTGGAATGAACTGAAATCGCATTTTCATAGAACCAACAATAACACATTTTATGGAGCTGTGTTATTAGTTGTCTTTCCTCTTTTGTTGTTCCGCGTAAATAGACATACTTGCTTCGTTCTTTTCTTCTTTGTTCATTTTGTAAACAAGCAATTGAATGTCTTGAGCACTTAATGCTCATAAAACGAACCGAATTTCAATGAACACATTTTTTCTTTCATTTGGTGTAAACAAAGCAAGCAAGAATGTGCTTGACTGACCAATTCGCTTGGCTCGACGTTATTTTGAAGCGTATTTGAAATGGTCCATGGTTCGGAGTTCGTTGTCACTTCATATTTATTATTCCAAATGGCTTCACAAACAAGCACTTCAGAAAGCTCATGCCGATAAAAACAATATACAGACAACTAGAATGCAAAGAATTGTCTCTGGTTTCTACGATAGATTCATGATAAAGTTCACGAAGATACATGAAAAATGATTTACGGAAAGAACGTGACTTGAATTTCAACTGAATTTTACGTTTGATGACATTTATTTGAATGGAGTTCGACGCATTCCATGCTCAAATTACCCTCACCGTCACTCCGAAATCGTTGAATATTTCATTTCGTTCGCTCGGATTTTTGCTTAAATTTAGCTTCGACAGGCAGATGCTATTGCGAACATTTGCGAATCAATGAGCATTATAACATAGATCAACCTGAGAAACATTCTGTTTATTTTCGGACGAAATTATTTCCAAAGCTGTGTGCTTCAGATCAATTGTCATTTGCATGATTGAAATTGCTCACTTTCATACAATCACTTATATGTAACGGCATAGAAATATGGCGGAAAACCATCGCTGAAATGCTAAAATCACGATTGAAATACTGGATTTAATGAGAAAATATGTGGACGGCTTCGATCGAAAAAGGAATTAAATAAATTCATTGGAATGTATTGAAATGCGATATAATTGTGTCGATTGTTAAACGTTACAAAAACCAAACATTCATTTCGATGGCTTTCATGTTCATTTCAGCGAATATGAATATGGATTTGGCTAAAAAACCATGGCAAAAAGGCTGAATAATGAATTTTAATAATTGTTTGAACATGCTGCTAACCAAAACCGAACTGGTAAATTCGTTCTCATATGTTTTAGTCCATGGCTTTTGGTGAGCCCCCCCTACGCTCCCGCATGCATGCTCGCTCACGTTACACAAATTGAGCTTGCCATTAAAGCTGTCGCTACATATTTTATTCAAGTTGATCCAATGTATCAAAAGCAAGAAAAAGAGACAGTTAATTCGCCATGTGAAAATTTTCGGTGCAGAGAAAACATCCGGAAAAAATGGAAAACTCAAAATATTCCATGCTGCTAAACAACCAAATTTCATAATAAACAGGACGGAAAATTTAGATTGAATCATCTTTCGCAATAAAATGGATTCATGTTATTGTAATATGAGAATGTAGCGTTAATAACGCTTGCACAAACGATATAAAAATGATATACGACAAACTTACACAGGCCATTATAGTCAAAGATGTTAGTCGGCAAATTCAAGTGACAAAAACGCCGACCAATAACGACATAATCATTGTGAATCTACCACCGAATATGTTTGTGTATCATGCGGAAACGATAATAAATTGCGAGACGTTCCTCGATGGCAATTCATTCCATCGAAATTATGACATTTTCAACGAATGAAATCCCGGAACTGACAAACATTACGACTGGAAATTAAAAACTCAAATATACATGATGCGATGAAAATTGATGTATTTTCACCACTCGAATGCTATTTCCAACCACCACTGTGTACAAATGTTCTGAGGTCCTCAGTTCCGGTCCCTGCAAGACAAAATCAGACCCAAGTTATATGCGACCAAGCTAGTGACCGTGAATTCATAAAGAATATTAATAAATAATAAACGAATGAGTTTAATCTAATAATGTTGAAGAGGAAAAATAGCTGAGCATCTGCCAGATGGTGAATCACACAACAAGCGCATTTAATCGAAAGCCATTCAAAGTAGGCCCCGCTGTCGCTAGGCCGCCCCTTTTTGTAATGAACTCCAACTGTGGCAAGTATGCAGAAATGTTGGCCCGATGATGATGGAAGGAAATGGATGAATCATTGATATCGCCGCGCTGCTCAAACATTTCATCAGTGATGCTGTTTTTTGTTTATTCTTGGATTATCTCTGTTAAACATACATTCCTAACGAGAAAATGTTTTATTCGCTTGAAATATTGAGCATTTACCGAGTTCCGTTTCAACATTGCAAGCAAATCACGATATGAACGAATCCGCAGAACATTGTCTCTCGAATGTACAGCAAAACTGATTTCGGCAAAGTTGGAGTGTTTTTGAACTTTTTGTGTGATTTGTTTGAAACGAGGTGTTTTCGAAAGAATTTATTTCATTTACTTTTTTTGGGAGAAAATTGTTTTTTGTCTATGGAACATTTTTAAATTGATTTGGTGTTTTTTTTTCTCTCCATATTTTACTTTCACTGCAAAAATGAAAAGAAAAAAACATTTCGAATTCGAGTGATTAATAGCGTTTGGCGCATTTATTTTTGCCACAAATCAAATGGTTGATTTACCCATAAATTTCGGTTAATTTTGAAACGAATTGCCCGAAAGCTATTCTGTAATAATAATCGCTTCAACATTACGTTAAACTGCGTTGCATGGGGACGATTTCATGCCATCAATTTGAACGGCTAGAATCATTTGTATTGCACTCTCAGTTTAGGAGTCTTCCACGTGCACTAACAAATGCAATAGATTATGCAATTCGGAACACGCTTAAAATGCAGTTCACAATAATTGGCGCATTGCGAAATTCAGCGATTTTAATCGATACATAAATAGAGGCTTACATTTAAATTAACCCCCAAGCCAAATTATCTATGCAATGTTGTTGTTGTCGACGTTTTTGTTCGCTTTCGAAGAGGTATAAAACATTCGATTCATCTAATTAAATCAGTTGCTTTGGTTGTTTCATAAAACGGAAAATTATTTTTCTTTAATTATGTGAGCTCGAACATTCATCGAAAACCACAATGATTTTTCAATTAATTTTTTAAAGCTACAAACGCAGCGATTATTGCACCGGCGGTTTAAATCGATCGAAATAATATTCACCAAAAAGATATTTAATATGATTGACCAGATGTAATCGATCGATTTCCGTTGGCGTTGGTTATTTAAAATTTTATCCGATTGTGTTATTGTGATGTCAATGAAATGCAACATAATATTTGATCATAAAATGTATAAGCTTATTTCTGGTGTATCACACAATTTTTCTGTTAAATTTGTGAATACTATAATTTGGGTCAATGTTATTTCAAACACACACACTCAAACAAATTTCGTCTTTATTTCGTCTGTGAGTCTGTTCAAAGTATACATGACTCAACTTATATTTCTTTTGAGAAACAAACACAATTAAAAGAATTCAGTTACCATCTTTTCCAAATATTTTGGTTTGAATATGTTAGTTATTTATATTTCAAAGAACGAGATAGCAATTTGCGGTAATTGCCATATTTCTCATTGCGGTAATGCTGCAAAAGTGTTTTTCTGATAATCTTACACAAATACAAACGTGACGAGAGGTCTGCATACACAGCCGAGAAACTCACGACGCATAAAAACATTGAGCAATTGACACACGCTTTCAGTCGCACTATTTGCTTGTTTCAGCGAAATAAGTGAAATATAATTAAGCAAATGGCACGCAAAGCAAAAACACACACGCGCGCAACCCGCATAAAAAATCAGAAGAAGCTTTTACATGCGAAATCTGTTATTCGAGCACAAATGCCAAAGGCATTTTCCAATGGTTTGTTTTCGTTAGAAATTTCGAAGAGAATGCAGAAAAATGGCAAATATTTTTGTTGTGATTCTGGGCGAATCTCGCATTCTTGACAGTCGTAAAATCGACCGCCCGAACTGGAATGCTTCAGGTAACCCACTTTTGTGTTGTTCGCATCTTTTTCTTTCTATTTAAATCTACCATATAAAATGGTGCTGTTGTTCTTTTATCGATGCCCGCAAATTTTTCAATTCGAATGACAATACACGAACCAAAAATTTCCATCCAATCAAAGTTGCAGAGGGCCAAACAAAGGGTACACAAAAACATAATCAAATTTATCTTCGATCGATGTCAATCACACACAAACAAATGCCGTTATAAAAATGACCATAAGATTCATGTACACGCTTCACACAGTTTTGAATTACAATGGATTTGACCCTTGGTTCAAACCTTGTTTAATTCTATTGACCTTCTTCTTTCATCACAAATAATAAACCTCTTTCGTGTATATTTACGCACATTGAAAAATTCATCGTATTGAACACTTGTGCTGTTGTCATTCTCGATCGACAGCCTATCGTCAGTCGCTGAAATAGCATTGCTTATAACGCAATAAACTAGCGAATGAATTCTGCTGACACAATTACTGATACCTCAATTTCATATTTAATACTCAAACAATTCGTTGGAAAGTTGTTTCGCAACAGTAGCGAGCAAAGCATGTAAAATGCATAAAATACGGTTTGTTTAGAATAAGTTTGAAATTGTTTGCATTCGCTCTCGCTCACAAAAATTCCGTTGACACAAAAAACGCAACTTACTTTTCAGTCAGACCATTCTGAATTCGTATGTTACACGCGGTATGAGTTTGGAGCCTTACGTAAAAAGTGATTTTTCAGTGCGTGAAACAAATAATGATTGTGGCGAATATATACGAGTGAATGTTCAAAGTTTTAATAGATATTTTTTTTTACACATTCCACGGGTTTGAAGTGGATTTCGGTTTAACAGTCATTAACAACAAATGTAATAAATATATTCAACACATTTTTCAATGGAGGTTTTATTGTTGATGAACTTGGTAAAACGGGAAAATAAAAATGAAAAATGCTTCAAGTGCATTTCGAAGCACGGGACTTTTATCTGCGATAAATTCAAGAATGAAAAGGATGCATTCTTTCTGAGCTATGCATTGATTTCCAATTCTTTGGCCTGTGTTTGAAGAAAAACAAACGGGAAATGTGTGAAGCTGAATTTTGTAACATACAATGATTCAGTTATTTTATATGTATGGACACGTCATAAAATTCGGATCACATCAACTTGAGCACTACCGTAAATTCAATTAAACACTAATGATTGTTTTCCAACAAATGTATGCGAAAAGCGCAGATCTACTCGAGTTTATCATTGTTTGTTCAGACCAAATGTGTGCTTGAAACATTTTTAGGCCACAAAAGTCTGTGCAATCAGAATTTTAATAAGTACCTCAAATATCTGCACATTCGAACCATAAATATATTAGAATTTTCGTATTGTTTGAAATACGTTCGGCAATCGTTACTCATTTCTACTGAAATGGTGGTAATAAAAATTAAATGGGCTAAATAAAATTGACGATTCTTTGTCTCATTATGCTATTATTTTTGTCGAGAAGAGCCAACGAAAAAGAGAGAAAACGAGTAGCGTTCTCGTGACTCAAATCAAATACACCATCAATGTGAATTATTGTGATTGTGGTAGCAACGGTGATATATTAAATTTCATATATACTTAATAGCATATAATTCAAACGATGAAAATCAGAAGGAGCTCAGCAAAATCATATGACTGGTTGCTGAAGCCTGTTGCTAATATTCTCGATTTCCGTTTAATGACTTGGCGAATTAGATATTTTTAAACAAAATTATCATAATATAATTATCGCTTGATACACTGTTCACGTTTTCTATGATATTGGACGCCATTTGCGCCATTCACACTTTGCGTGGAAACGTCGAACTGTAATTCGCGCATTAATGTCTTCACACACAGTTTTGTTCATTAATTATCGATAATTATAGACGTTTGACGCTGCATGCACCAATTTATGCGAGTGAGAATAAAATTTAACCATCAGAAGCCAACACAATGTCGTACGATGTAGAAAATCGTTGCTTTACTTGTTCCCCTCGCGATTCAATGGTGTGTATCAATTAAGATTCATGATAAATAAACCACGAGCACACTGAAGCAAAATGGTGAAAAGATCTCCGTTCGCGACGGATAACAATGCCACGATGCCATCCAATTTCGCGTACAGATGCAGTTACCGCCACGTATTAGTCGCATAATTAATCGGTCCATTTATTTCATTTTTATTACACTTGAATTAGATGAGAAATGCTGATGCATGACCGATAGAGCTAGAACCAGTATTATTCTCAGACTAGAAAGATTATTTGAAATAGATTACCTGTCCGTCGCAAGACGCGCAGCACTTAAAATGCCATTATCATCGAACATGAATGATATCGAGCATAAAGCAATTTTCCCTTAGCTGGCACCTCCGTTTTTTTTCGACGGGATTTTTGGACCGTGTGAAATCCATGAATTAAATGTGCTAAAGGAATTATCGCGATGGATATCTAATTTGAAACCCAAAGACCCCATCTCCAAATTTGGTGCCACAGCTTTTTCCCATTATAAAAATGTGATTTCCACTCCCTTAATATCTTGCTGAACAGAAAATTGGTCAACAAAGGTGTGGGAAAATAATTCGGCATCCAAACATTTGTGATAGATCATTATTTGCGAAGCGTAGCCATGTGCTTCGCTTCGCACTTTCTCAATATCCGGATCAAAATAAAAAACAAGAATGTTCGGAAATCAAAACAAAATTTGCATGCAGCGAATAATTTCTGAGTAAACGGATCCTTTACATACGCAGACCCGTTTTACCAGTTAATATATTGGTCAAATATTGATTTACATATTTGCGTTAATCGCACCGAAAGCTGTTTCATTTGCATTGCATCTTATCACGGGCCGAAGTTGACACATCACGAAATGGCTAAAAATTTGGCACAAAATAGATTCATAGAGAGTGAATTAACATGAAATAAGGGCAGCTATTTATGAAAACAGCCCTGTGTAAACAAACGGATGCGTTTGTTTGAATAATAGTAATAATACTGTAATCGTTCGACAAGTACTCTCACTCGCCGAGATGATGGATTACGTTCCATACAAAATACATACGAATAATAATTTTATTGCTGTCCGTTTGATTTATAAATGGAAACGCATCAGAAATCGATTAATGCATTCGACCAATATAAATCGAACATATTTTCAGTGATGATCTATAGTAACATGAATTTGCATTAAGCCCGCTCACTTGTTCCATCGATCCGTGGCATCAATTATGATACAACTACATCTCATTTCAAATGCACAAACATGAATATCCTCCAAAAATGTATTCGAGCTATGCTCTGTTCAATTGTACGAAACGTTCGGAGCAATGATGCAGGTAGTCAAATATTCCAATTGATAGAAAATCGATAAAGTAAAACATTCTGATTGGATTGATAACGGTTGAAAAACTTTTGCATTGCAAACTTTTGCTTTCAATTCGTGACTTGTAAGCACCCGCATAATAATTTAAAACAGCTAACAATTGAGATGAAAGGCAATTTAAATGTTCGAAACTCCAATTCTATTCACTTCAGGGTATTTCTCTTTCTCACTTAAACTATATCTGTGTTTCAATTTCCAAAACACTTGTCGATATCTATATCCAATTGCTGTCCTCCAAACTACACTTCACCAAAATGGATTTCATTTGGAGAAACCGAAACATGTTATTTCCAGCCAGTCGCATGGAGACAGACAACCGTCTAAAAACACTCTATTTTGCTCTGTATAATTTCGGCATGTTTACTTTGTGAGCATTTCATCTCTGTTGTTTTGGGCTGTTAAAAAATCCCAAATGATTTCATGAATCATAGCTGGCGATGATGTGTGTGAATGTGTAGATAGATTTGGCGTGTTTGCCTTTGCATATGGTGGATTGTTTGCATTTCAAAGTCTGTTTGCTCAGTGTATGTTTATTTCGTGGCGTCTAAAATACATATTCAATGTGATAGAAAACGTCACTCACGAAATAATACGAGCACACAGCAACTTGAATTGATATTCGAGCCGCCATTCAGGTGAAGCGGTGCGTTTCGAACGGTTCAGTCAGAAAAAAACAATCCAAATAAACGTATGCATTTGCTCAATTCTCAACAACACCAAATTATATAAAATATGAATATTAATTTTTCCTATGATATTCTATTTGGTATGATATCTCATATTTAATTGAGATTCCCACACATGCCATTTTCATGTTTCGCTTTCGATTGCATCAATTTCAAAAGATACATCAAAAATAAAATCATTTATTGTGCCCAAAAACGAATGTACTGAAAACAGAATCACAATTTATATGATACGATTTTGAATTATTTCACTCTCTTTAACTGAAAACGTAAATCATGTTCGATTTCATTATTATTTGGCATTTGAAAAATTAGATATGTTAACATAAAAGAGAAATGATGTAAATGAAGCAATCTGCGGATCGACCTGCGTTGACTGTGAAAAGGAGCGATACATTTGGTGGGATTTGCGGGTGAATGTGACACAGCAAAGGGCCGCGGGGAGCATAGAAAATGGCACGTTTAGTGAGTTACAAGTCGAGAGATGTGAATCGGTACAGTACATTCGATGGTGAGACAAGTTACAATAGCAGCGATAATCTTATGGAAAGTAATCGTGTGCATTTGCTGCTGTCGAAGAAAAATTCCAAATTGAAAATGATGAAAAAGTCGAAATCGGCAAAAGGAATGGGCAAAATACCAGAAATAATGCCAACAATTTCAGCCAACATTGAGATGCACCGCAGTAAAATTGCACAATCACGAACGTTGGCTGCCTCAAGTGGCGGTATTACACAAGGAAGACATCGTCAACCGGATCGTTCACACGGAACGCAATCAAGATTTAACTGCTGTTTGAGCAGCAAATTTTGCACTCGAAAATGTAATTGGCGATGCAATCAGAGTTGCTGTGCAAATTGGTTCACTTGCTGGTGTTGCACACGGAAATGTTGTACACGAATTTGTTGCGGTCGCATCGATTACGATGACAGTGAGAACGATGATGATGATATTGACGCTAAATTTGCACAGTATAAACACGAAATGCGATTAAAAGGAGGAGAACGCTGTGATACAGTTAATGAAGAAGTGCAGGAAACAAGCTTTCAATCATATTCAAATGAAAATGAAGCCGCTGCCACCGTTGTCGACGTCGCAACGTTGACTCCATGCAATGACGATCAGAAAAATTCAATAATAAACGATGCCAATGCGATAAATGATAGTTCGAATGACAACAAAACTTCGAAAATATTGTGGAAGTATCGCAAATATTGGAGCTGGAACGACAGTTTGCGCTCGAATTGCGATAAATACTTAGAGACGCTAGAGTACGATATGGACGGTGAACAAAGCTTAAAACGTACCGAAAACAAACACGAATCAACAAATGCTTCTGCCCAAACAAAAGGTTACACCGGATTTGCACGTCTACATTTATGCTTAGCATTCCTCCGTCTCGGTCCTAACGCCCGCATCCGATTGCCTGAGACGTGCTTGCGACAAACAACTATTCGCTTCTCTTACTATCTCTGCACTCATGCTGGCTGTGAATTGTCATTTTCCCATTTCAGTTTCCGTCGCCACCAACGACACTTCTTTCATTTCTCTTTACTCTTCTTGGATTTTGATACAATTGATGAAATTCCTGTTTATCAAGCATGACGCAGTCAGTTGATTTTAAGATTTAAAATGCCATAAATGCCACTGTCAACCACTACTTTAACATTAATTTATTTTAGCACGTTATTTATTTTTTCATATGCATACAATTCAATACTGTTCGAAATATTAAGCTTTTGATTGGGAAATTGTTGAAGAGCAGCAATAATGCTGCAATTGAATGCATCAGCAAAAGCATCAGCAACACATCGTAATGAATGCCAAAAACATGCATTTCGATTGAAATTTTTATCTCAAAGCGAATGTATTTATGTTAGATACCTTTGATACCCTTAGAATACACATGTTCATTTTCAACTGCTCCATGCTGTGTTTTCAATTATAAATGACATTCATTTTAACCTTTTCATGCAATGTACCGACTAATTGCTCAGCATCACGATCATACGAAACGTGTGAATTGCATTTTTGGGATGAACTCAGGGCACCTAATGGATGGAGCAACACATCAACCATTTCCATTTGATTGCACTCTGTGTTTGCCTTTTATTTTCTAATTCCAGCTTCATTGAAAGCACTAATCAATTTGAAACTGTTTTTTTTACTGATATTTTCCATTTTTCTGCATGATTTATTTGCAGAAGGCGTAAGTTCACCTGAAGCTGGTAAATCACCAATAATTGGCAGCCGAAATGAATCGAAAGTGTCATCAAATCCACCGGCAAGTCCAATCGGAACCAAATTATCACCAACGTCTGATTGGCCGGCACAATCAGACGAAGATATTGATCGTCTGGTCGCCATGCACCAAAAGCGTAGCAGCCTCAGTTCGTTAGGAGTTCGTTCTGATTCGATGGCAAGTGTTTACTCGGGTGCCGGCGAAGGACGCTATGGAACTGTTATCGTCAAAGGTAAGAATGATTTATGCATTACAATCTGAACACTTTTTATCCCATTTTTTCTCCCGAAAAAGGACAAGTTCAATTTGGCATGCAGTACAACTACAAACAAGGCACATTGGAAATATTCGTAGTCCAATGCAAGGATCTAGCGGCCGTAGATACAAAACGGAATAGAAGCGATCCGTATGTTAAGGTGAGGAAAAAGCCGAAATTTTATCGCTGGCCAATAGCATTTTTTAAAACTTTTTTTACTCCATTTTTTTCGACGCAGGTTTACTTGCTGCCAGATAAGTCTAAAAGCGGCAAACGAAAAACACGTGTCAAGAAACATACCTTGAATCCGGTGTTTAATGAAGTTTTGAAGTACTACATGCCCTTGAATAGCCTTCTTATAAGGTATGGCTATTTATTTTTATATTATGTTTAGTTAATAATTATAAATGGCACGAAAATTACCCTTTTTCCAACCAGATTGGAAAAAAAATGATGCTGAACTTTTACGCTTTCTAATTTTTTCTCAATTGCTTTGCACAAAATATGTTGATTGAATCACGTTTTTTTTCAAATTCCAGGACTCTCTGGCTATCTGTATGGTCGTCGGACATGTTTGGTCGAAATGATTTCCTTGGAGAAGTTACGATTAACTTACAGGTGCTAACTCAATACTGAATTTCAATATTTGCCATATCATTGTTGAAATTGACCTGAATTAAAGTTAGTAAATCCTTCGAAACTTTCTAATAAAAAAAATCTCTTTTTCTATTTTACAGGGAATTGTGTTCGACAATCCACAACCGCAGTGGTACACGCTCCAGGAACGCGTAAGTGGAAAATAACTCACATTTGTTATACTTCATTATCATGAAGTTTCGCAATATTTTTCCGACAAAATGTATTGCAATAGTTTTCGTTGATTTCGCACTAATTCTCAAATGTAGAACAAATCATGGGAATGGATGAATGAAAATGGGTCATTTTATATTTTATTTCTATTATTGACCATTTGAACATGATTCTTTGAAAGTGTAAAATATTGCGATTTCTGTATTTCTGATAAGGAATAACCGATTGGTTTTCTCAGCAAAGTTGACATTTGAATATTTACTACTACTTTGATGAAATCATTTATCTCTTATCAGTAACGTATAAATTGCGATATGTTGCATTTTTGAAGAAAAAAAAAACATCATAACCAAATGTTTCATATTTAATATAAAATAAAACGACCCATTTTCGGCTATTCATCCATTCTATTTGATATAATCTGGATCAGATCAATTTGGAAATAAAGATTTAAACAAATAAATATCTTTCTGAAAATCCAGATTTTATTGTGAAAACATAATCGGAAATCTCGAAAGCCACTACTTTAAATCATTCCAACCGCTCGATGCATTCTATTTGAGTTTTATATTTTTTTTTTACATTACGTATTTTGGTTTTAATTTTGTTTCGTCTATTGAGATCTCATGAGAGATGTTGTTATATTATCAAAATCGAGTTTTCATAAAGTTTGTATTTTGTAATCATACTTTTACTTCGGAATTCCTCGGGAATCAGGTTGATTCATGCAGAACTTTCTGTATTTTTCCACCGATGTTAACTTTATTGCAATCTCTACGAACCATTTTGTATCAACATGTGATTTCACATTTGTACCAATGCGATGTTTCAAGTTCATGGAAAGTATTATCTACAATAAACAATTTCAGTCAATGAGCAAAGCGCTTGAGCAGAACAAAATTAAACTTTAGATGATTGAACAAATGTTTTTATACAATTTATAGAATCTGCGTGCGGTTTGGTCTGAGTTTCGAATGTCAGTTTCGGTTTGTTACATTCTTCTCATTCAGAGTCGAAACATTATTAACTAATCAGAAAAACTCACTTCATCTCGAAGCCTGATGGTTGTTCATGATTTTCTATGCGAAAACACCACGGGCTAATATTATTTAGAAAAGAATAATCGAAAAATCGAAACAAAAGAATAAACATACAATTTATTCACAGAGTGAACCGTTTGACGACCTTTCGATGGCATCATATCGTGGTGACATCATTGTTGGGCTGAAGTTTGTGCCGCCCGATTCGGGTAGTTGGGTTCGTTCGGCCGGCAGTGGATTGCGAAAATTTGGAAGCATAAAATCTTCTTCACGCAGCTCATCGTCCAAAGGATCACTGCATGTTCTTATTAAAGAAGCCAAGAATCTCACTCCTGTTAAACTGAATGGCACATGCGACGCCTTCTGCAAAAGGTAATATTTCATTCACTCTTTCATGCCATGATGGTAATCACGGTGACCGTACAAATTGAAATATGAAATAATGGCTAATAAACGGTTCTGATTTTCCACACTCGCATTACACAAGAGAATCAGGTGCATAAAATGACCGTCATATCTACGTGCATCGCCACATAATTGTGTGCCATCTTCAATAATGGTTCTGCCACTCTTACGCTATGTCTGTTTCTCTCTTTCTCTCTTTTATTTTCATGTTCGATACATTCGGTTTTTGGTACGATGCAACAGCTACTTGTTGCCTGATAAAAATCGAAATTCGAAGCAAAAAACACCCGTGGCAAAGCGTTCTTTGAACCCGGTATGGAATTATACATTCGCTTATGACGATGTCTCGCTTAATGAATTGAGCGAACGTGTTCTAGAACTGACCGTATGGGATCATGATCGATTGGCTAGTAATGAGTTTTTGGGTGGTGTACGGATTTCTCTGAACCCTGGTAAGCTGAATATTGCACATGATAGACCAACTATATTATGCGATGGTCTGGTATATTCAAATATGAACATGTATAATTGAAAGATGAGATTTGTAAATTGTATGAGGATTGACGATTATTCGACATGATTGAGCTACGTGACCAAAATCATGACTCAGTCTCAGTGGCTCAATGTGTCAATTCTGGCACGTCTACTGCTCGAATCACTTGATTTGCAGCGGTAGCGACCGCAATAACGGTGGAATACAAATCACATTGCATTTTAATCTCATGTTCTAATGCTGAATAATTATTTGATCGATTTTTAAACAAAATTCTCAACATGTGATTTTTGTTGTTCTTTTTTCTCTCTTGCTCTTTGTAGCAAAAAATTATTATAAATCAGGCGATTGGGTGGACGCAAGTGGAAAGGAAGTCTCACTTTGGCAAAGTATGATGCAGCGACCGAATTTCTGGGTCGAAGGATGTCTTGTGTTACGTTCGTCGTTGGATTGCACTGCACCTATAAACTAAATTCACATCGCATTCAGCACACACACAAACTCACTCTTTTTCCATCTCTCTGCTCGCGAAGTCGCATCCATAATTTTGAGTTAAGCCATCGCCAAAATTCTTTTTTCTTAATACATAAATGTATCTAACAATTATTCATGTTTATTTTTAAAAATATCGAACTTTTTGAAAAATGTTTAGTGCATCATATTTATTATATATAAACATATATTATTGAAATTAACGCCATATTTTTTCAATGTATATTTTGTAGCTTTTAATTTGTATTCGTCTTCATGTTGATCGATTCATCAAGTAGTTTTGTAATTAGTTTTCTTTTTGTTTTGAATACATATCCAATTATAATGAACAAATAGCATTTTCATTTGTATTGCCCCTCAACAAAATCCAAGAACTGAACACTAAACTTAAGCTGAAAAAACTTAAATTAAATTGCAAAACATAAAAGACAGGAGTACCCAATCAGTGAATTCAACAGAGGGTAATAATAGTTGTTGCTACTAATTAACCAAAATATATTAAGAGCTCTCCATTTTTCGATTCCAATCAAGAGAATTTATTCACATAATATTCGCTTAACATATAAACATTGAAACATGTTTGAAATCATTATATAAACAAATCTAACTGTAAACCTTAATAAATAAATGAAACGAATTATGAAACTTGTAAATAAATTCAGTGAAGAAGCATATTGTGGTATCTAAATAAATGAGAGAAAATTAAATGAAAATATTGATTATTGATGTGAATAACCCAAATGAAATTGTTTCACAACTCACAACAGAATAATCTAAGTGTAATTCATCTCTTCAAGTGACCTTGTCATTTATATATGAGAAAATAATGAAACAAGGGATCTTTATTGAATATTTCATTACCTTCAACTCCATAATTTCGATTCCATTGCTAAGTACATGCAAAATTCCATATAAAATCACAAATAAATGTAATGGAAAATTGCTTTGATTTGAATCTATGGTCAATGGTCGCATCAAATCGATATTATGTACGGTAAAAAGGGAGATAACGCTTTTGTGTGCATTTCACACGTTTTTGATTTTTATTTTCAAACATACGAAACATCAATTTTGTTCATTATTCTCTTCATTTTTATATCTCGGTGTCAGTGTTTTTCCTTGAACGTCAGTCTTTAGCCAATTCCTACTTTTCTACTTTCTTTCATTCGAGAAACTTTTTCATTTCAGCTGTTGCTTTCGATATTCTTTTTGACGCGTTGCAGTCCGTATGGAATGCGGCGATTCGCGAAAAATAATATAATTCATAAGAGATATATGTTCTCCATTGGAAAAGTAAAATTCTCGGGGGAAATAAGTATCGAAAAATCAATCGAAACATCAAAATGACCGAGAAATACCATCATGGAATTGAAAAATATTTGAATATACAAAAATGACTTATAATAGAACGCTCTTTATGTTTGTCTTTCTCTCCTCGTTCCACAACGGTTTTGCATGCCTCAATCATTTTTTATGAGAAAGATAGATATCATAAGCATGGGTGAATATGCATATTCCAAAGAGAGAATCTGAGAATAATTAGTTCTATTCACTAATAAAGATCTTATTTGGTATATTTGAATATATTTCGATTGCTGGCTCTTGATCATTTTGACGTTCCGTTTGATCTTTCGGTATTTATTTCCCACTCGGTAAAATCAGATAGGATTTGGTAACGATTAAAATTAGAGAAAAAAAATCAAGGCGGTGAAGCGATTTGACTACGTGTACCATTGATTTTCTATGGCGTTTCACTGGCCTGAAAAAAAAATAATACAATTATTATTAAATATAAAACATAAACAAATGTACATTGTTTAAATGCACAATCAGCCATGATGTGATACAAATATGATTCGAGCAGTTGACTCTCTCCAATATAAATTTAGAATTAAAAATATCATAGACAATGTTGACCAGAAAAATTATAAAAATATATGCGTGGAGAGTGCACACGCGAGAGTATTTTATCATTGTTAAATTAAGGAGGTAAAAAACTTCCAACACACAAACAAACACATACATACACACACAAGCAGACTATCTGAAGACCATTTTGATTTGAAAATCAATTAAAAGCGCATTTTACACAGAATGCACGTTATTTGTTAGTCATTAGGTGAACAAAATAATCATTTACATAGCTAATAATTATCTGTTTTGATGTGGTGAACCAACTGTTTCTTCGTCTTTTCTATTTGATACACTTACCAGATCCACTCCACAAAGTGGTTGAAAACCATCACTTCCGAATGGTTAATCGTGTTATTCTCTAACGAATATAGCTGTTACTAATTGGGACAAAAAATTATTCTAAATTAGAAGATTTTATAAACAAGCAACATAAAAAAAATGATGAAGAATATTTGCAAATTATCATGAAAGCATAACTAAATATAACTGAAGTCATTTCGTATTTATTTCAAACCCTGATATTTCATAATGAAAACGAGAGTGAATACAAGTTGTTAATTATACAATTTCTATCGGATCAGTTAATTGACAAAGAAAATGAATCAAAAGCACAACTTAAATCATCCTTATTGATGTTGACAAAAAAATATGTTTAAATACTTCCAAGTTCTAACTATCGAGTGAGAGAAGCGGTACCTATAGCGGGGATCATATTTATAAAATCATAGAAAAAATAAATAATGAAGAATCTGGCGAGAATGAATCGCCCTTTTGGCATCGTCATAACATATTTATCAATCAAATCGGTAGGTACGGTGCAAGAACTTTCTGCGTTCTAATTCACGGTATCCACAATTGTATATTATGATTGGATCATTCTTCAAATTTATTCCAATTCATAACTATATAATCGATATATGATTGACATTGTTTGAACTGGACCTTTCATTTGCAGGCTGCAATTCATCTGAAATGCAGTTATCGGGTCATATTGAGTTGAGAAAGAAAAATTTGAAAATATCAAGCACGAATTATTTGCCCACATAAAACATCTAAATATAATCAGCAGTTGCACTAAATCATTCTCAAGTAAGTCACAATTCATGATATTATGTCACATAATAACAATTAAATCTAATTTTCAACAACAAAAATCCGCTCACATATGAATTGAGTCAGAAATAGTGTACTTGAAGATAATAAATACCCAAAACGAATGAATTCGATTGATTTCTCTTTAAGCGAAAAAAAAACCTATAAATAGAAGAATGGAGAATTGATTTATAATTTATAATAAGGAATGGCTAATGCTATTGCAATGTTATGTAAGCTTTAAAAATAGGAAATGAATGCAATGACAACTGCAGCAATGTTTAAACGCTAGCTTCTTTCGATGGAAATCATTTGGAACTATTCAAAAACGAAATAAATCAATGAATCTAAATGAATGGCGTTTCTTCCAATAATTTTTTGTAAATTGCAGCTTTTTTTTTCAGCGTTTGGTCGTTTAATAAATGAATCTTTAATTACATCGATTTTTCTCTTTTGGCATCAAAGGAATTGTAATCAAGTTTTTAGACAACAAAAAATCGAGTTGATCAACGACATTCAACCATCATCATTTCGAATATGATAAATTTGAAAATCAGGTCAACATTTGATTATCTCAATTAATGCTATTTGAAGGAATCCAAGCTATAAAATATAACAGTGGACACAAACTTCTGACGGCCGCCATGTTATCTTGTTAACGCCTCGAGTTGAAAAATACGAAAAATGCCAAATGAGAATGCTCTAAACAATGCGTCGTCGTCGTTGATTTCTATGCAACTTCTAGTGAGGTTCATTCAATAGAACGATGCAAAACGCTTTTCAATAGCGTTCAAACGGTTTGCTCTCCTGGAAATGATAAAGAATCACACATTTTCGTTATGAATTTATGCTTATTTTCCATTTTTTCCCAGTCTTACTTTGATCTTACATGTCACACAACGCGTTTTGATTCTTCTTTTCTGATGTGCTTCTACGGATTCTAAGAACTTAAATTTGAAAATTATGAAAGCCGAAATTTCAGCCGGATTGGCACGAAACGCATATCAGTGAAAACGTTGTTTAATCTGCATCGACATAAAAATGGATACGTTGTAAATCATGTGAACAAACTCAGTGTTTTTGCTCATTTGAATGTCAAAACGTGGTCTTGTAGCTTATTTATTTATAGACAGATCATAAGAAACGGAAAATTTGTTTACAATTGTCTCATTGCAAAAATAAAAATAATAAGTATTTTTTTCTCCGATAGATAAGGGTCTACGCGCAAAGTTCAATTCAAATCGAAGAAAATGAGAACAATCTATTGAAATCGATCGCCTCATGCCATATTCCAAGAGTCGCATTTTGTCATTCGAAAAACGTCTCTTATCTGTCGCATTGTTTCTTCGAGATGAAAATAAGAAAAATGTAAAATAAGAAAGGTTTGCGCAATGCGTCGTCGTCGATCTGATTTCTCAGTTTGTAGAGCGATGCGGAACTATCTTTACGGCGAATCTGTGTGCCGAGCTGCCGATATGATTTCGTGTGGGAAAATATAGTGAGCTTTTATAAAAAAAAATGTGACACTCAAGGGTCGATCATCTCTGTGCAAAAAAAAGACAAACATTGAGACATTTGAACGAAAGCAAATTTTAGCATTGATAACACACCGCACATAGCATTAGTCACAAGCGCTATCGCTCACACTCGCAATGCCAAGTCGACATAATCAACAGGAAACCAAACTGAATAAAACAAGAAATCTACACGAAATTTCCATATGTTTGATCTTTATTGGGAATTGTCAAATTAAAATGCAAAGACGATTCAGATGTGAGCGCGATTTATTCCTATATATGCGTTAGGTCAGAGTCGTTAATTTCTCAGCCGAAACAAGTATGCAGAGCTACAATCGCATTGACTCGCGCTTATTTTCATTGTTTTGTTTGTTTTTATTTATTTTTTTTTTTTCACACATCAAAAACGATCAGTTGTGTCCTTTTGCTCCTCTCAGCCATTCATGCGCGCGTATTTTTACACATGTATGGCGAAATCTGAAGCGACTGAACCGATAACGAGACAATGCCATTTCGCAACGGCATCGTAATACTTCAGTCTTATTAGAACGCGTAATGATCATCATACAACGATGATTATTTTTGTAAGTGTATCAATTTGTCAGGTTGTTTTGATTTTTAATAATGTTTGCATTTGTACAGATGGTACATTGGCGGTGTCATCGTTGTCGTCGCCGTTGTAGTGTGTGGCGGATATGTCGGCTTTGATTAACGACAAACTACCGCGTATAAAATGCGATCATTGAGTTTGCAGCTGTTGAAACGTTCGCTGTTCATTTGCAATTGTGTCCCGATCACAAGTGATCTCTCGCTAAAATTTATTCGCAAATGAATTTCGCTCGAGATTCAGTGTGCGTCGTGCATTTGTTTTTACGTATTTCAATTGTTCGCGTAAATTTCAACTAGACTCAGAAACTAGAGAGAAAATTGACCGAAAATAAGAAGAATAAAACAGAAAAGGGTATTTTCGACAAGAAGCGCTAACAAACACTTGAAAATTTGAATGAAAAGTGTCCAAGCTAATGTAACTTAAGATAAATTTGGGCGATAATAGTTTCTAAACTGCGCACAAAATACGTCGCATTACGCGGAAAACAAAGTGAATTGAACAAATTGAACTCTATTGAGTAAATTGAGCCCATAGAAACATTTTGTTCAGAACTCATTTTTAAATTGCTGTTTTTGAAATAAATCTGCTATAAATTCGATCGATGGAAGTGATTGTGGATGTGGAGCCAATGGAAACAGGTTTGGCGAGCCTATCGAAGCCGATGGGAGCAGATGAAATTCTCAACGACGACGTCTTGTTGGAGATTCTACAATATCTCAATGTGCTTGACATTATTGCGTACCGGCAATCGTGTCCAAGATTCGAATTGAATGCCGACGCGTTTCTATCGCGAAAAGTGAAGCAATTCCGCATTGATACATCGCTCGATCAGAAGTCTAATGAGATAATAAAGCACTTGGGTCAGCATTTGAAAGCGCTACACTTGGTTAGCGTCCATAGTCCCAGGCGAATTGATAAATTACGTGGCCAGATTCAATCAATAAACAAAAATTGCACGCAATTGGCATCGTTGACAATCGAAACGCGAAACTGGTATGGTGCAATGCCGCTAAGTTCGTCGGTAATAAGCAAATTATATTTTCCACATTTAAGATATTTAGAGCTGCACAACATTAAAATAGACAAAGATTTGGTGTTGGTGCCGGCTTTTGAAAATCTCGAAGTGCTAAAATTGAATGCCGTTGCAAATTTTACCGGTCATTCTCTGATTGGATTGAACAGTTTAGCCGTGCTACATTTGAATGCATGCGGTCAACTCCGGCCGGCTCACCTCTATGATTTTTTTCAAGCAAAAGGAGCAACGCTCAAAGAGCTTCTCGTCCACAAATGTCGCGATGTCGATGAAATCGTTTTGAATGAAATCTGCGCGAATCTGCCGCACATCGAATTTGTTTCATTGGTATTTAGTTTTAAGGCATCATTTGATCCGAGCACATTGCACAGCTTACATAATTTAAAATCATTATTATTGCACAATTTCCAAACGTATGACGTGAATCGCTTTATCAAATTACTTGCAACCAATAACACGCTGAAGCGGTGGGAAATCAACGGCGAAAATTTCAAAATCTATCAGTTAGACAGCAGTGCGATCGATAAATTGGAAAAGAGCGGCAATTTAAGTGAACTGTCATTTGTGAAATGCAATTTTATGACCGACGATCTGCTCATTCGGCTCGGCAGAAACTTGAACTTGACGAAATTCAGTATTTGTGATTGTTGGGGATTTACGGTTGACGGACTGCGCACATTTGTACAGTTCTCGAGACAGTTAACACACTTATCGATTAAAAATTGCACGATTCTGCGATCAGCCACCATTGATATTGCAAATATGGTGCTCGAAGATGAGGAAAGACCAGCCATTCACATTGATTATGACATCGACTGTGGCTATCGACCCTTCACCTGCGACTACTACGATGACGATTATGAAGAGTATTCACCCACTTTCGATGGATACTGTGATTCAGATTCTAGTGATGCTGAAGTGTAGTTTCAGTGCCGATTGTTTTCATTTACTATTGTACTATTGACATATGTAAATTTGCGCTAAGCGCAAAGGTCGTTAGGATTAGCATAAACAAGATTTAGGATAATTATTATTGATTTTTATTTTATTGATCAATAATTCAAGTGAAAGTAGTTTAAGTGAGTACAATATTATAATAATTATTGGCAATTTGTATCTTGAATATGAATCGAAATATAGATTTAGAATTGGAAATACGAAAAAAAATTGTTTCAAACCCAAAAAATTGTATGAAAATGATTGTTTCAAATTGAATATCTGTAAGTCAACGCCAAAGTAAGCAAACTGAAAACAATCCACTGAACCGAAAATACTACCTGTTTTGAGTAGCAAGAGCATTTATCGCATATTTTGAATTCTTAATTCGTTGAACACAACTCATATTCAGTCGGATTTAGATCGGAAACAGGTGATACATCGATTTGGCAAAAGTCCAACATTATTTGCATGGTGTTGTTGGCGTTGTTGAACGAAAAAAACCAGAAGAAACAAATTTGAAATAAAACTGATGTCACTATTCGAATTTGTAAACATACACAGTGTGTATTACACACAATATCAGTGCTGCCAACCCGACGATTGAGCGCTATTTTCGACGTCAAACGCAACCAAAGACATGAAATACTCACACTCAAGCAAATGCCAACAATAACAACAACATCACCGCTGTAAGGTGTCATGAGTCCGAAAATCTTAGATTTTGTGCAAGAAATTTGAAGCACACATAATACACAAAAGGTGTGTCAACATTACTCTAACGCTATTTTTCCGGAGTTGACGTAGCCACAAATGTAGATTTCGTAAATAATTTCACGGCAAAATCGGGCATTTTTTCTCGTTTCACACAGTAAATTTGTGTATTAATGGAAATTGAGTGTAATACATGCATTGACAAAAGCGCTGCAATATCAAAAACAATCTAAATGTAGTATATTTTTAAAAGTGATTCAGAATTGAGAGTCAAATGATTCATCAGAAACGACTATCACATCGAGTAAATAACATGATATGGTGTATATGTCAATTGTAATTTGTGATCTGACGAAATTCAAATGAACAATAAGAAATGACACGATTTTATGTTGTATGTGAGAGATATTTGGAACACGTCATTAGATAAATTAGATCTCTATCTCTCTCTCCAAATATTTCATGCAATTCTTGACACGGAATCCAAGTGAATTTTCGCTGTGAACGAAACCATCGATCATATTCTTTTTGGTTCGTGGAACTCTCATTAGGTTGGAATATTGAAAGACTTTTCATGCAAATTATTGGCAAGACACTAATTCGTTTCGGTTCGTTCCGCTGGCTCCAGTCTTTATAGAGTGAAAGTGACAATCAACGTGTTTTAGTTTGAACTGAAGCTTAACCAGTGCGATTGAAGTGTGTATTTACAAATCAACAAGCCAATATTGCGAACAAATACTATTATTCCCTACCAACCAACCGCAATAATTCTCAATTGCTCATAAATTGTCCAACGAAAACGGAAAAAATAGGAAAAAAGTTCGCAATACTGGAAATATAATAGTAAAATAATAATAATAAACGTTATACTTCGCGCGAGAGAGAGAGAGAGAAAAACGGACCAAGCAGGGCAAATAAAAATATTTGCATCAGTTTCTATTCGTCAGCCACAATGATCGCGCAGAATTCATTTGGCGAGTGCTCGCGTATTTGTGCATTGTTTATTTAATCAACAGACAAACGAGTTTTCGTATTTATTTATTCGCGAGCTATAGCATTTTCATTGAATTTGTATTGTGTGTGATTGAAGATAGAATGAAAAATGAAGCCGTTCGTCGTTTGCATTTCTCTTCAAGAGGCAAGCGACCGCTAACGAACGACAAAAACGGTAGCCAGAAAGAAAGAAATACGTAAAAAGAACGAAAGACAATCACTGCTGTTAGGTTAAGCAAAAATGTGAAAAAGTCTGAAAATCCACACACTTTCATGAACAAAACTAATTACAACGCTAGGAGCTGTGTGTTTTTCGTCGTGAAGAGGGGAAAACGCAGAGAAAAAACACCGAAGATAAAAGAAAAAAAGTCATTTGGAAAAAAAATGACTCAATAATTAATCGGCATTTGTGTATTCGGTGTTTAGCTTGTGCTGTCTCTGTCACTGGCACCGAACTCTATACGATAATAATTGTTTTTTCTAATTAAATTATATAAGCCCATGAAAACCAAATTCGAGTTTATCATTTGTAATGGAAAAGCTTTTGTTTTGATTTTGCACATACCAAACGCACACAAATCAACAGTGAAGAAAAGAGAAAGAGAGGGAGAAAGACAGACAGAGAGAGAGAGAGAGAAAAACAATGAACTTTCCATTCTTAAGAGTTCCGCGAATGTTTTATGAAATGAAGTTTTTGTAGAAATGCCAGGAATTTGAAGAATTTCGCAGTCAATCAACAAGCATGCAAACCGAATGGTTTCATTATGTTCGAGTATGTAATTGAGAGATCTTGTTTTGCTTTTTGATTTTAGTATGGAAAGACTTGTGCTCGTGGATTTTTGTTATTGTTCGATGTTTGTGTAAATAAATCTTTCAAATGCTCATTGTTTTTGGCAACGAGGCATTCCATTTTGACGTGTATCATTTGAGCACGGCTACAATAATAGAAACAATAATAATAGTAGAACTAATAATCCAAATATAAATGCAACGATCTCCACAATACTCCAAATAACATGGAATGGATGATACTTGTTTCTTTGATATTGAGCGTCACATCGATCACAATGTTTGCCGCATGCTTGTGTTGTCGCAAGAAGGTTCAAAAGTAAGTTTTCCCCCCTTCATTTTACCGATCATGTATTTCAGGCATTTCACATCGAAATAATCAGTATGTTTATTTAGAAAGTGCTCTGTCAAGTTCATTGTCGACTAATCTACTAAGGTCGAGAGATACACAATTGCCAAACTACATTTTTTGTCCATATGAACTGAATGACTTAAAAATAGCGACGATATAGCATTATCGGTCGGAATGTTCAATATGTCTATATCGGTGTCAACAAATACGGTGTTCCGCATAGTTCGTGTAAACATGATTATGACCTTGGTCCAAAGCGTTACACTGCCACCAACTTTTATGCACGCCTTTTATTAATAATGTAATTGCTTAAGATTTTCACATGCGGAGCATGATACAGCACTTAAGCTGCGAGCGCGCGATGCATGAGTCATCGATTGAACACGAATTTGTACCCTTTTTAATTATTATTATGATGATGCATTTCAATTGTATCGTTACAGCAATGAACTGCTCGGCCTGGAGGGAATGGTCAAGATCAAAAATCCAGATGAAAATCTTTTGAATGGCAACCACACAATTTCAATTGTCGATTCAGATGTAAAAATATCAAATAATGATATCACCGACTCTAAAAGGTTCATTCAAATTATATTTTGTATTTCATGAAATACCTTAAATGACTCAACCATTTAAATTGCTAAAATATTTGTAACAGATCGCTAAATGTCCCACATCGCAGTTTGCCCGACATACCAATCTCTGATCCAAATCAATTGGACACGAATTCCGACTTGTATGCAACGGTCGGCGATAAAGTCATCGGTGACAAACCCCAAGGACAAAGTCGTAAGTATTGCTAAATTGGTTTTTTTGATTGCTCTATTCTAAAACTGGGTATTTTTCTCTCTCTCTCTGGGGAATAACAGCAGTATCCACCGTCAAAAAACAGACTAGTGTGTCGCAACATAGCTCGATAAGTCAAGCGGATGATTGTAGCTCTCCATATGCCCGAGTTCGATCTACAACGCATGCCTATGACAAAGTACGTCCAGCTGAACATCGGTATGCACAAGTTAAATCACTTGGCGACAATGCCAATCGACCAACCACTTCGACGGCAACTGCACAAAGTAGCAACCTGATCGTAGAGAATAATACAAACGAAAGTGATTCGTTGTCACAGCACAGTCCCCGGGAGAGTTTATTAGATTCAGTTGATGGGCGACAGCATCAGGTGAGTGTAGTACCGTGAAAATTGTAACTTTTTGGGACTAGTAAATCGAACCAAGAGCTGTTTTTTGACAGATCAAGTCATTTATTCTGTGTCTAACGACAATTTTTTTATCAAAGCAGGTGATTCCAGCAGCGTCGGCAATCGCTGGTAGAGTGTCAGCTAGTCAAGAGCTTCCCTATATGACTCCTCCAATTGTTCAACCGCAACAATACTTCAGTGGAGATTCGCAGGATTCATCGAGTATGACATAAGAATTTCAAGAATTCAATCAAATTTCATTTACCCTCTTTTACGTTACAGAGGGTTATACGAGCATAAGTGTTCGCGAGCCATTGGCAAATATAATCGCGCAAACGAAAAAACAGAATGCACAAATTCGCCGACGAGAAATATCCGACTCGCACTACGCCACAGTGTCCGATGATTCGGATGAAATGTATGCTGCAATCGAAGATCCGAATAATCCAGTTGAATTGTATACAAGTGGATCTGAAACATATGCACAAATTCAGCCACAAGAGCCAATGGTTGTAGCTGTTGAGATAAATGCAGCTCCAGTGCATCCAATTAACGCAATGCCTAGCGCACAGCCTTTACTTTCGCTGACATCCCATCCAACCGCAAGTCAATCAAATTCACTGACTTCAACGCTTGCTTCGACCACACCGCGCAACAGCATAAATGAAACCACTGTTGAAATGCTAAAAGCAGCAGCGCATTCAAGACAAGCATCGTCTTCGAGTTGTACCAGTTCGGTGGGCAATTTGGGATCACCAAAGCCCGAAAAACGACAAGCCAATTCCCCGCTGCCGCCAACACCAAAAGGTACACACCATTATCAAAGCAACACCAGCCTCACAAATCCAATATCACTACAATCGGGACGAAGTTCGGCTGCTTCAGTTATCGAAGTGAATTCAATTATTCAACGTCAAATGTCAAGAGAAAACTTAACAGCTCCGATAGAAAATCGAAACTTGTTGAGACCAAATGTCGGTGAAAAGATTCATGGTTCGGAGGAAGAGCCACGTAAAAATCGCCTTTCAAAAGATTTAGAAGGGATGTATGCAAAGGTTATGAAAAAGAATAAACTATCGAGTGCTCCGTCCGAAAACACTTCACCGGTGCCTTTTCGCAAAGTCCTAAGCGACCAGCAAAAGCGCCAGAGCGTATTCTTATCCGATCCAGATATTGCACACGAGATCAACCTACCCGAATCCTTGAGCAAATCAATGCATGCATCGCCAGGTAAAAATAGTATTGAATCCGCACAGCTCAATGAAAGCAACGAATATGAAACGATCGACAAACGACGAACGCGAAGCACCAGTTCGAATTATGATTCAAAGAATGATCCCGGCTATGAAACGATACCAGCTGATTTGCCCAGCAATAACGCAAACAAACCTAGCTCTAATCGTAATTCATGCCATATACCAACTCCATCAGGTAATCTTCACAAAGAATATATTTCTCTTGTATTGTGTTTTATTCAACAACTAATCAAATTGCAGCCAACTAACCAATTGTTTTTTTTGTGTCATTTTTAACTCGAACGCTTTCTGTCTCCTTCTAAAACCAAATCAATTTTCATCCAAAATGTACTGTCATACATACTCGTATGTAGTCAATCTGGACATATTCTAACGTAATGCACCATATTTTGCTCGCTTTTTTCGTAGTTCAGTTTTGCCGTTTTGAATGATGGCTTTGCAAAAATGTGAGGAGTAAAATCGATGGATTTTGTTTATTATTTTTAGGTATTTTCCCACAAAAATTATCACAGCAATCGCTGAACACATTCCCTGAAGCCAAAACACTGTTCACTGATAATTATGAAGGAGAAGATGAAGGTTCCGAGCCGGGCTATGAAAGTCTACCCGATCAATCATCCAACGATCCGGGTTATGAGACTGTTGAACAGTCACATACGAAAAATTCGTCGAAAAAAGATGGCTCCGATTATGATCCAAACTACGAAACGCTTCGACCAACATTGAAATTAGACACAATCGATCACTATGCCAAAGTGCTGAATAATTTGAAGATGGATAATAATGATGGCTACAGTAGCATAAAACCGGCGAAAAACAAGATTGTTAGTATCGAAGATGATGAAAATCTCGGGTATTGTACCATATCAGACGATAGTTTACCTGCGTCTTCGAAGAATCATGATTATGCAAGCATACGCGAACCCACCAAAGAACATCGACCAGATGAAAACGTGTACTCGAGCATAACGAATGACATGGAGCCGGATACTTTGAGAATCAATAGCAAAACCAAATCACCGTCACTCGCATCGACACCATCACCAATAGTTCTTTCGCCAAATCCACTTTCAATGTCAATCACATCGACGATATCCGACTCAAAAACACTAACATCTCCGTCGAGCGAAGGCGATTCAAGCTCAAACCCACCCATCCGTTACAAAAGCATCCGCAGCACCGACAGAAGTCAATTGACCGTAAGCGTTAGTAATTACGAATCGTTGACCGGAAGTGAATCAGACTCAAACTATGAATCGGTGCGATATTTAAACGCAAAAGACCGAGAAAATCCTTATGAACAGTTGTACAACGAATCCGATATCAAGTATGATACATTGAAGAGAGATGACACGAGCAGCAGCGTGTCGGGACTATATGCGTCGAAATCAAAAAGTGCTGATTTCAGTAAGAACAGCAGTAGCAGTAGCAGTGGTAGTGGCTTGGGCGGTCGAAGCACCAGTTCGCTTAACAACAATTCGGACACGGTCAGTTAGAAAAAACCCCTGGCATCTCTCTCCCATTTAAAGTTATGCAATCTTATGGTGGCAATTCAACAGCAAACAACTATTCAAAATGCACCAAAACTTCCAATACACGAACAAAACTATGTTTTTATACAATGAATATGATTTAAGGAAATTCAAAGAAGAATGTGATCATTATTTGAATCGAACAACCAATTATTATGTTCTGATTTTTAGGGCACAAATTATAAATCATTTCCTTTTTTCTTTCATTTATGTTATTGCCTGGGATCTTTACTATGTAAGAAAGAAAAAAACTTGAGTTGTTATTGATTGGGAAGCTTCCATTTTTCGCTTCACCAAAATCCAATCTCATGTGTAATCGATAGTAACGTACACGTAGAGTAAATTATTAAACTTAAATGTGTAAATAAAATGATGATGTTGGCAACAATAATTTATGATGTAATTTCAGCAATTTTTTGCATGATTTCGGTTAAAGATTAAGCAAAATTATTAAGTGCAGATCAATTATTACGATGAGTTTTATTGCAGAATTTATGACTAATTTATTTCATATTTTAGCAAATATTTGCGCAAAAAAGCATTAAAAATATCTTTGAAAAATCGAAAATTATTGTGTTTGATTGTTTTTAAATTGCTTTTATGCCGGGCCGTTCTAGGTTTGTCAGCATTTGCGATACGAAACTTCTTTCGGTACGGGAATGGTGGTGAAAAAAATTGGGATCCAAACTATTACTTATACCTCATCTTTCGCCGTCCGGGTTTGAATTTGTTTCACCAGTCATATTAAATCATCGTTTTGGGTTTCATTGCCGAAAATCGAATGAAAACGATCAAAACAATGTTGTTCAGTTAGACCCAATCGAAAATCGTGAAAAACCAAAACATGATATTGTTCACAAGATATTTTCATTTTTTTCGTGTGCGCAATTGTACAGTTGACGTCTGAGACAACTTACTATTAAAAATTTCAAACTTTTCAAATGTCATAAGCATTCGCATATGGAAACAAGCGATTTCTCAAATGGTTTTAGATACTTAAGGACAAGCGAGCTAAGCAATCTCTTTTTATGTATAATCCTTCGTTTTTTTTACACAGTTCATTAAACTTCGGAATTGTAAGTAAATTCATACTCTTCTCTGGTCCTCCAGTGCATTTAACAGGTAGAGCAGACAATGTCATATTTTATATATGCTATCGTACAAGATTTGAATATCGTCAGGCTCTGCAAACTTACATTTGTTGGCAATTTTCAAAATAAGATGCTGTTGGCCATCATTTAGCTATCGATGCGAATTTACAATCTCACTGATGAGGTTGAAGTCGGTCGACGGACTGCGAATTCATCTAAGATTTTGTCGAAACACTAAAATTAGTGATATTTCGTTTTATAACTATAATCGATGGGCTATACATTAGCTCTTTTACTGAACTGCTCACTCAGTTTGCATCAATATTGAGATCACATACATTTTCATCTCGTTGAGCAAATTCTACCGTAGATTTAATGTCCATTCTAATTCCAATTTTGAACAACGCTCAAGCTTAGAATTCAACTTCGTTTTCATGTCAATATCGAAGGAAAAAAAAACAAAAACAATTGTTACCTTTTTCCACAAATCAAATTTATTTAAGTTGAATTATAAAATTGGTCAATTTCGATAGAATTCATATTTTTCTATCATTTTCTTCGGCGGGCGATCAATTATCATGCCTGAACTTGAATTGACTTTCTTATTTTTGTTATTGAGTGAAACAGTTGATGCAACTTTTGAATTCTGATTGTTTGAATCAGTTTGTTTCTTAAGATATGGTGACAATAGCTGACGACATGCTGTTTCAAAATTCGTATTTGTATTGATCAAAGGCAGCGGTGCAATTTCGGGAAATGGTTCGAATGGTTCAAGTGCTGGCAAATTCACACCGATTTCCGCAATCGGATCCAATGTACTAATTTCATTTTCTATTGAACTCTGCATTTTATATTCAACAGCTGGCACTGATCCTTTTCGTTCTGTACTTGATTTCTGTTGTTGGCCACCTCTTTCACCCTCCCCCTCATTCTGCGCCAACTGAATATTCTGTGATCGACCCACAAATTTAATAACTGACGTTGCTATATTTCTCACAACGGACGAAGAATTGTTCGGCTCCTCAGCAGTCATCCGCTGTGACATATCGTCATGTGGCAGGGGAACCATTCCATTTCCAGATGCATCTGCATTCACAAATACTTGAGATTTTTCAGTCTTTTTCTCTCTTATATCAATCGACTGATTAGTCAATTTTTTCTTTTTGGCAAAATTCTCAAAAATATTCCCTAAAATTAATTGCATTCCGTCTTCAGAATCGGAGTGTAAATTTCGCACGTGACGTCGAATATTGTCTTTCCGTCCACTTTTCGCCGAACACAATGTGCACTCGTAGAATACATTGTCTTCGGATTTGAAATGAAGAATATTGGATGTATTAAGAATTTGGATTGTAATGTTTTTCCCAAAAAAGTAATTACCTAAATGTATTTTGCGATGACGTTCCAGCGTTCTTTGATCGATAAAATTTTTATTGCATTTTTTGCATTGGTGCGGTTTTGATTTCGAATGCGTCAGCATATGCGTTTTTAAGGCACTGTTTCCACTAAATAAATTTTTACAAATCGGACACGTTTTACGGTTTAGACCTACACACATGTTGACAGAAACTATTATTATTTGCAATACATTTCAACGAATCTTTACACTTACCCGAATGACTTTGAATATGTTTCGTCAAATTAGATTTGATTAAAAACTTTTTTCCGCACTCCGAACACTTGTGGAATACATTATTATGGCGATTTTCATGAATATTCAGCTGCTCTTTGTAAAGAAACGTCTCATCACATTGCGAACACTGATACTTGTAATCATCTGAAAAATATTTTTGCCGATAAACAATAATTGAATCTGTAAGAATATTCATGACACTAAAAAAAAAGTTTTTCTTCATGCCCCGTGAAAAAAGTAAGAATAATAAAGCCCCACAAAGAAAAATGCATTTTCGGGGAAAATGGTAGGACATACAGTTTCAGCAGGTTCTACGAAGTTGTAGCTCATCATTAGCTTAATAATTTTGTGGAACATAATAGCCATATCTCTCTGACCATTGCCCCAGAAATTGCATTTTTGTTCATGGGGCTTTTTTATTTTAACTTTTTTCACGGGGCAGAATTAACAGCTTTATTTTGGGGGTCATGAATATTCTGACCGATTCAATTCATTTAAATTCAAAACACATATATTCATAAATGGCACATTCAAAGAAGTCAAAATGATTAAATCGACTTGTATACGATTGAGGAATTGAATAAAAAAGAAAAAAAAAATTTCTCGCAACACAGATAAATTAAAAGTGAACTACAGAAAAAATGTAAAAAAAGTGAACTAAAGAAAAATTGCCAGCAAAAGTGAACTTTTGCAATAAAAGTGAACTAAAAATTAAATTTTGTGCGTTTTTTGCTCAAGTAGTAAGAGATATGTTTGTTTGTACAATTCTACAGAGTTATTGAAGATATTCTTTGGGTCAATTTTCTAGAACGTTGTTCAAGCCTATCTCTTGCCACTTGAGCAAAAAGCAAGCACGAAAAAAGTATTGCATATTTAATTTATGCTTCACTTTGTTGAAAAAGTTTCAAAGTTTTTTTTTTGCCCAAATTTACTTGCAATTTTTCTATAGTCTAATTTTATTGACAATTTTTATGTAGTTCACTTTTATTTCCTATTTTGCGAGAAGAAGTTTTAATTCTACCTCAATCATATCCAAAAGGATCATCTACAAGCCGAACATCACTCACTGAGACTTGGATGATGAAACAATCGTGTTCCAATAACAATTCAAACAATCCAAAGCTACATTATTTACAACAGAATCCGCAATTTGATTATTTTTGTTTATTCCTCCAAGTATCAGTGAGAAATGGTGGAGAATGATAATAATCAAACGTTTGTCTACTCACTTTGATGTTTTCTCATGTGTTTTTTCAAAACACTTTCCCTGGAGTAGACTTTATGGCATTGTGGGCATGAAAATCGATTGTCAGTATTGTGCGTGCTTTGATGATAGTTGAGATGGGCTAATGTTATAAATTGCTTATGACATTGATTACACTGAAATGGTTTCAATCTCGTTTTGTCACAAAACAGATGATATTTTCGATTATTTCGGCTCTTGAAACTCTTCTGGCATATTGTACATTTGTATCGCACCATATCTTTAATATCGTTCATCGCAATTATATGTGGTACATCTTCATTTATTTCGGATTTTGATTTTGTCGCTTTGTTGACACGTGCTGCCGCTCCAGCACCTCCGCTGCTAGACGGAATCTCATAAAAATCACTTGAGATCGTCTCAATTTGAGAATCATTTGGAAATTGTTGCTTATTTTGGGCACAAAGAGAGCATCCATCTTCCTCCTTAATAAAACACTCTCGACACTTTTTGTGACCGCAAATTTCAACGATAATTCGATGGCTGGATTGATCCAAATACCGACGACAAATGCAACATTGCGTTTCCGCATATCGCGAACACATTTTTCAAATTCAATTATTCCATTTTATCGGACAAAAGAACAAAAATTCGACGATTACATCAAAATACGAATAACATGTTTACTAGCTTTTTGACAGCTGATACGGTGACAATTGTTTTGGTTTTCTACATCATTGAGCGTCAAGGTGTAACAACTGTCTGAGTTGAATATTGCCTGAACTGTCATTTGGGTTTATTTTGTCAGTGAACATATAGTTTGGTGTTTAGTTCATTCGGCGTTGTTTGTGCTTTCAAACGAGCAGAGAGTGCAATTATCATTTCCATAATATCAAACGAACGAGAAGCAAAGTGAGCAAAAATGTCGAACGATGGTGCTTCTGGGTCGGAATCATTCGACAGCTACTATTCTGAGGTTAGTTTTACACGTTTTCATTTGAAATTCGTGATAAGAATGTCCTTTGTGTTGAAGTCGTGATCAATATTCTTTATCACTAGGTGAAACAAATCGAGGCGCGAGACTCCGTGCTCACATCAGACCAGCAAATAAATCGCTTATTGCGTCCTGGCTCGACATATTTCAACTTAAATCCATTTGAAGTGCTCCAAGCCGAACCAGAGCTCACTATTGAACAAATCAAGAAGAAATATCGCAGTCTGTCGTTTCTTGTGCATCCGGACAAAAATCAAGACAATCAAGAGCGAGCCCAGCTAGCCTTCGAAGCGGTCAACAAAGCATGGAAAACACTTGAAAATGAAGCAACACGCAAAAGATGCCTGGACATCTATGAAGAAGCTAAAGAGCGCACAGATCATATGGTGAGGCCCGGAAATGATTGAGTCTTCTACTGTTTCAAATTTTCATACAACATTTTTCAATTTGAATTTCAGATTTCCGAAAAGCGCAAAAAAATGAAAAAGGACGGAAAAGAACGCGAAAAAATACCTGAAGACGATCCAGAAAAGTACAAACATGCCGTTTATGTGATGGTCATGAAGGTAAGAGAAGAAGTGTGAATTAGCCAACTTTCTGTTTGCCAATACATTTAGATAAAGTCCTCAACTAAGTTTCTTTGATTTATTGTTGTTTCATTTGATAGCTTTTTGCTGACATGGAGCGAAGACGTCAGCAATTGGAGACGCGAGACATGGAAGAAAGAAAGCGCAAGCGAGAGTCTGAAATTGAAGAGGAAGAGCGAAAAAAGGCTGACAATGAGTGGCAAAAGAATTTCGAGGAGTCACGGCAAAGTCGTGTGAACAGTTGGCAAGATTTCCAATCGGGCAGCAGTTCCAAAAAGAAATCCAAAAAAGAAAAAAAATACCATTCATTCAACCCGCCAAAACAAAAGCCAGAAACACGATAAAATGCTTCAGTTTTATACATTTTGCGCTACAAAACAGGACACACACAAATGAACAAATAAATGGATATCATTTTTGTCTCCCTCATTAAATTAATAAAATTAAATTAGAGTTTGTAATTTAGGATAAACGTAGAATAGGATTGATTTGAAACGATTCATATATTTGTTTTCCTTTCTCATTGATCCAAAAAAAGATAGAATAATAATCAAGGACATTTCGTGTTTAGCATATTCGATTAGATTTGTCAAGAGTTTTTGCGATCTACACATTCAACGATACCATGTAAATGTAAAATTCGATTGAATGTTAATTGTAACAAAAAAATAAATCGGAAAAATATACATGCATTTCCCTCGTTTTTTTTCCTCACATATTCATCTCTTCTTTACGCTCTTTTACGTTGCCCGCATATCAAACATTCGAATGTAGACGAAACCTAACAATGTGAAAGAGCATTGAAATGTGTAATAAACAAAGTCGACGTTGTTCTGCTGAATACTGTACAGCATGCGAGCAAAATCACACACTCAAACGTATGTATATTGTGCGAATGCTGGTATTGGGTGTGGGATGAGTATTTACCAACGTATGTGTGACTTATGAAGTAATTCTCAGTTTTTAACAAGATGGAATTAGAAGAGTCGCATAATATCTTGTAAATATGTGGATTGTTTAGTGTTTTTTCGGTGTATTCCATTGATTTAAACCAAAAAATTCGATAAATTTTATCACAAGGTAAATCAATGCAACATTTTAAAGTGTAAATTCAATGGGAATATTGAAAATGATCGAATATTCCACGAATACAACAACAACTATATGGGAAAAAAATTGCAAAACAAACTGAATTCTTCCAAGTTCATCTAATTTAGTGTTAGTTTAGTTTTGAAGAAATATTGAAGCTCGAGCTGAAATTTTAGTTTGTCCCTCGAAATTCATTGAAATTCATTGATTGCTTTCAAGTCAAAATAAATCTTCAGGCACAATTTAAAAAAAGAGTTTATTTTATATTTTCTTCAGCAACTCGATTGATCATCAATATAAACGCCATGCCCCCGATCGTCGTTGGGTAAGCAGTCTGAAAAGCACTTTACTCAAACTGGATTTTTCTTTCACATCTCGTTTTGTCTAATTTTTCATCATTCCCGTTTTTTTACTTTTGGCTTAACCTGATCTCTTTCAAAACATTCACATGCTGAAATATTGTTGAGTTCATAACAAATGTGCTTAATTTTGCATTCACAAATCAATTTGGATTTTTGTTTCCCCAAAAATGTACATGCCAAAGAAATGTCGAGCAAAAATTGCTTCGAACTTTAACTAAAATGTAATTATAACAACCACCAGATAGTTTTATTGAGTGGGTTTAAAATGGACAACCAAATCGAAATAACATTAACAGATTGGCCACATTGTTTGGCCAAATGTTCATAAATCTCAATTTTCCGAACTAACTGACCAAAAATAGTCTAACAAAAGGTGATTCGTATAAAGTTAACAGTGCAAATATTACTATGCAGTGGATTTGATGCGATCAAAATTCGTAGATATTTAATTTTGGAGCTGTAATCGTAGTCAGGCGAGTGAATTCGTTGAATGAATGTGTAGTGCATTCGCTTGGCATCTCAACAGATGGTCTTTTCTCAATGAAAGTTCACATTCCCCATGCGAACAATAATTATTTCCCACAAACCACACACGCACAGTCGCATTCAGCCTACAGTCGTTTGCGAATACGACCGAAGAGATTATCAAAAACTATGTCATTCATTCGACATAAATGAATATCTGAACGCAATGCGATACAAAAACGGAACTTTGAACAAATAGAACAACTTGAATTCACCGAATATATTACAGCGTCGTGCTCGAAGAGAAGTCAAACACACCGCGCCGCTGCGGATGTTGATCTATTTTTAACGACAGACATTTCAAAAATAAATGAACATGTTGTTGTTAGAGAAGGCGCGCTTAAAACATTGCGATCTATGATTTGTTGGATCGTTCCTTTGATATATTATGCTTTGAATGATGTTTGACTGAATGAGAGCTCGACTCAAAATGATCTCTTTACACAAATCGATATGGCGATATTTTCTCTAGTTTGCAATCACACTGTGTAATTCACGTCCAAGCAACAGAACGTGTTTTAATCGAATTTTGATTACAACTGAACGCTCAACGACGTTATTTCATTACACCAAAGTGCAAATATTTATTTGAAAATCTGGAAAATATTGTGATTCACACAAATATCGTTTTAGTCATCACATTTAACGATGTAGTGGTATCTGCTTTTGACTAACTAAAGCATAAAGTATTCCGTCATTTAGTCGGTTCGTTAACATAATTCGACAAACATTATTATCGCTGGCGACTTCACAAAAATAATTTGATATTGTAGTTTTTTTGTTTTGCTTGAAAACAGCAGAAATATGGAGTTCCACTCTACAAAATTGTTGGTTTCACTTTGATATTTTCTTAACTTTGACTAACGTTATGATAATTTTTACATGAAGTTTATCAATAAATCAGTATTTACTTTTAACAATCTTGTCTCACGCAGTAGCGTCATGGCAGCTAACGCCCTGGGCAACATGACCTGTTCGCGTTGCGAAGAAGGTTTCGATGTGCACGAGAAAATCGTCAATTCCAACGGTGAATTGTGGCACACTCAATGTTTTGTGTAAGTAATCCCAATGAACAAAATGCTCCAAACTCGCACCTTTTTTTGAGTGCAGATCTGTTTTTACACTGCGATAATTACAGTGTGAAAAAAATGCGAGGTTGGTGTATTTTTTATCGGCCTAGTGAAGTGAAAATTGAATAAGAATAAATTGTCTTTTTCAGATGTGCTCAGTGCTTCCGTGCTTTCCAAGATGGCATTTTCTACGAATTCGAGGGTCGCAAGTATTGTGAACGTGATTTTCATGTTTTATTTGCGCCGTGTTGTAACAAATGCGGTGAATTCGTCATCGGGCGTGTTATAAAAGCTATGGCAGCTAGCTGGCATCCACAATGTTTCTGTTGTGAATCATGTCACAAAGAATTAGCCGATTGCGGTTTTATTCGTAATCAAGTGAGTAACACAACTGATTTTTGACATTTTTCAATGAATTTGAAATGTTTTGTTTGATTCTGCAGAACCGTGCTCTGTGCCACGATTGCAATGCCAGAGAAAAAGCAGGAGATTTGGGCAAACATATTTGCAACAAATGCCAGTGAGTATTCGAATGAAAGTCAAAATGTTCCGACTGATGCATCGATCGAGGGCAGCCTTGGTTCGATGTCAATTTTTTATGAATTTGAAACATCTTCGTCTTGAATTCTAGTGGAATGATTGATGGGCAGCCCCTCCGTTTTCGTGGTGAAGTATATCATGGTTACCATTTCAATTGCACATCATGCAATTCTGAATTGGATTCAACGGCCCGCGAAGTCAAAAGTCGCCCTGGTTTTGCAGCTAATGATATGAATGAACTGTATTGTTTGCGTTGTCACGATAAAATGGGTATTCCAATCTGTGGCGCTTGTCGTCGTCCCATCGAAGAGCGTGTCGTCACCGCATTGGGTAAACATTGGCATGTTGAGCATTTCGTCTGTGCGAAATGTGAAAAACCATTTTTGAGTCATCGACACTACGAAAAACGCGGTTTGGCCTACTGTGAAACGCATTATCATCAACTTTTTGGCAATTTATGCTTCGTTTGCAATCAAGTTATTGCTGGTGACGGTATGTTTACACAAGAGTACAAAATATCTTGCAACTTTGAGCTCAATAATTAATTCGCTTTTTTTTTGCAGTTTTCACCGCGTTGAACAAGGCCTGGTGCGTTCATCATTTCTCGTGCTCCATCTGCGACACAAAAATGAATCAAAAATCGAAATTCTATGAATATGACGAGAAACCAGTTTGTAAGAAGTGCTACGAGAAATTCCCCAACGAACTCAGACGTCGTCTTAGAATATCACATGAAAACACGATGAAGAAACCAATATAAATGCCAAACATTTTACTTTTACTGTTTGGAATCGACCATCTATTAACTCTGAACAGAAACTGCCAAACTGAAGATGAAGCCAATACTGTAGCCATTTATCCGTATTTATGGTCATCACGAGAAATCGCACCTAAACCATTAATAACATTAACAACAATTAACAAGAAAGCAGTCAATTTTATGTTTATTTTGTTTATCCTTTGATAGATGTTTCCAATGAATTTATATCGAATTTGATTTAACAGTTTTTATTATAAATATCGTGCCTAAACAACGTATATTCAACGTGCCTTGCGAGAGATAGTATTCTATTGTCGAGTACTTTCGAATACTTGATTAAAATAAAACTTGATAGATGTTTAAAATCTAACACAAGTCAAAGCGTTTTATTTTGGATATTCATTTCGAATTCTGTCAGAACCTTTAATAACTGTAATCAATAATTGATATTGTCTTAATTTGTGACTGGTCTCACACACTTAGAAACAAATTGACGGCTTCTTTTTAAAAAAAATCCACAACGAAATCATCTCTTCTCATCGACATTCAGTTATTTATCTCCAAATCGTGCTTGCTAATTCCGAAACGATTTCATGTGTTAAATATCATAAATTAGTATATGAAAGAATTCATACGAATCTGTTGAAATATGAAATGTGAGCGATGTGATTTACGATGTGTAAAGAATCATTTACATCTTATTTGCAAAACGCTTATCAATCCTCAAACAATAAACGATTTTTTATTCGACAAGCGAAATATATTTATATTCATACTGGTATATCCATTAATGAAATTCAGAATATTATAAAAAGATCTCATAGAAATATTTTGCTACTTGCCGCTAAAACAATAATAAAGTGATGTTTTTATTTTGACATTCGTAGCGCATGAGTAAAATACTAAATAAATGCGTAGTATTATATTTGGCGGATTGACACATACGGAAATTATTCTCAAAGCAGCTTCATTGAGTTGGGTGTAATGAATTGAATATTACAAAAGGATTTCACCAATGCTTTAAACAGGTCATAAAAAACACTACTCTATTTTTAATTTAACATCAAATAGCAAACGATTTCATTGAGAGTATACAAGAACTATGTTGCACAAATTGAATAAAAGTTCAATTTGTAATTATTTGTATTTTACCTTAGGAATCAACTGTGTATTCTAGCTCTTGTATATAAACCTAATCATTTGACGGGCAACACAATGAATGCATGAGTATTTTAATTAAATTTTTTATCGTGTTAAATATGCTAAGCTTATTTGGAGTTGTTTTGGATATCTTCAGCTGTCGAGTACTCTTGCATATTCCTTTCAAATGAAACTTAAATGTTATTACATATTTAATATCGATTTATTAGGTTTTAAGGTTTTTTATGACTCATGTCGAAATACGTAATTACAGTTCCAGCCTTTTAACAGCTTGTTTGGTGATAAAAGGAAAGACATCATATTCTTCTAAGTTGATGATATCTTCTTTCAAAGTCTCGTAGCGATGTGGCATTAGAAGCTGCGGAATTGAAAAAAATCGCATTTTAGAAGTTCAAAAATCTACATACAATTTTGGTCAAAATCGATAGTGTTAATATGAAATACCTTGCTTATTTTTGGTTTTATTTCATCGTTGGACAATGCCAGAAGAACAGCCCCAAGGTGGATTTGTTTCATTGCAATACACGTTTCAACAAGATCGGCAAAATTTAACTTATGCTTGACTGGGCATGATTGCAGAATGAACAAGGACTTCGATAGAATTTCATCCTGTAAATCTGTTCGAGTTTTGCTCATACTTTTGAATGGCAATCGAATCAAGTAGTTGTATGCGGCCACTATGCCGTCCGAATGAACAATTTCGGGTCTCATTGAAATTTTGTTAATGATCGCATTGAGCTCGTCGGCCATGTGCAGTCCAACCATTTGTCTCAGGACGTTGTTCCAAATTTTTGGCTCATAAATATCATAGCCAATGCAAATGTACGTGATCACACTGAGCGCCTTTGGATTGTTGGCATGCGTCGACCAAATCTGCTTCAGAATTTTGATTTTGTCGTATGATTGGAACTTCTCGATTGACAACATGTAGCCGAACGGTTTCAGGTGATGCACACACTTCAATGCAATGTATTTGGATTTTTCTACGAAATCCAAGAATGTTTCATTCATATCCTTACTGGCCAATTTGATGAGACATTCAAATAATTGTAATTGACGACCGGTATTCGAGCTAAGGATCGAAATATTGACAAATTATTTGAGTTAAAAATGAATCGAAGTCACTTACCCTTCATCTTTAGCGGAAAATATATTGTTCACGATGAATTGTGATGCTTTCATTGGTTCCCAAGACTTCAGAATGTAGTACGCTCTGGAATATAAAACAAATTAACGTAAGTCGATGAATTCTAATGACACGGGCAAGATGCATACTTTTCGACGGAAATATTGGCAACTTCATCGTCATCCTTTGTTGGCGTGACAGTCGAATTCAATTCATCATCGTACAGTGTCTGTTCCAATGGATTGTATTCATCGATCGACCCAAAAGCCAGCCATTGTTTCAGCAAACTCATTTGAATGTCATACAATTTCAATCCAAACAGCCTCGCAAAGTCATCGGCCACTTTATTCACATTGCATTTCGAATCGCTGCCATTATTATTGGTACGATTGTACAATGCTTTAATCAGTTCAATTGGATTCGAGATCAATTCCGATAGGTCATCATCATATAATCCGTACAAATGTAGTTGATGTTGTACTTTCAGAACCGAATATTTGCTCTTAATCTTGAGAGCCAGATCCTTTGATCGTGGCATTTCGAAAAACGCTGTTTGATGCTCCTTAACGAATTTGTAACACTGATGGGCTGCTTCCAGTTGGTCAGCCCCTTCCGGAGCATTACTGAATACCATGTACAGAACCAATAAAATTCGATGAATATCTTTCATGTTATTCACTACATGGAGTACGGATTGCAAAAATGCATTGTTGATCGGTTGAAGATACCAAGTGCTGTTTTCCTTGCTATTCGACTGATGTTCACTCAGCACTTTCTTGAACACAGTCATACAAAGTGTATCTTTTTCTTGGTCTATTTCAATCGCATTCATTATACCGCGCATATGCGAATGGAATTTGACCAGAGGGAACCATTCAACGCAATCTTCGATCGTCACTACGTCACCTGTTAGATAGAAATATTTTATGAGATTTGACACTTTTGATCCATTTTTTTTGATCAAATGGCATACCCAAGAAATCTTGCAATGTTTCGGTGACAACCATCAAAAATGGCAATCGGTACTTAGATATTTTCGGCATTATTGTCGATTCACCCTGTTTACTGATCCACCAGTCGGTTTCGAACTGACCCACACGTCTTTCGCGCTTCTTCACCATTTTGTGCTTTAGGAATAGCAAAATGTGGCTCCACTGTTGCACTCCAACACGAAGCTCTCGAATTTCCGTCAAAATGTTCAATACACAGAGATAGAGCTCATAGAAATACGGATTGATTGTATTGATAAGATCATACAAATGAGAGGCGAGTGATTTCATATCGGTCACTTGTGCTAAGTAAGGTTCGCAGAGTGTTCGTAATTTCTCTGGCGTCGAATGCACAACGATAACTTCCTCGCCTAATTCATTCGTTTGCGTATCGAATGTGAATTCTTGAACACTCAATATTGTGATGATCTAAAACATTTAAGAATTTCATTAGTTTCGTGATCAAATCGATGTTTAGCTGGGATTCATCCGGGGCCGTGGATGCCAATGTTCATTTTGGTTTGTTGATGAAATACCTGAGTGATGAGCACTTTTTGGAGGCTCCATTCAAAATCTTTGCTCATTCGCTCGAGCAATTGTATATCAAACAGTTTCTGATTCAATGAGGTGAACAGTTCGGGAAATGAAATTTGGAAGTCATCCTTGAGACTTGGATCCAATTGACGCAACTGTATATAATATTTGTATTTCAAATGCCTATGGGTGATTCAAAAATCAATTTAAGATTATCGTCATTTGCATCATATATTGATTTAAATTTCGAAAATTTCTTATAAATTTTTATTTTTTTAATTGATTTTTTTACTTACGCATCTTTGGCAGCTTTGGCTTCAATCTCATCGCCAGTTGATTCATAATACTTTTCCGCCAATTGTAAGCAATTCATTTTTGCTAGCCCCGTTTTGAGCTCATTTTTCAGCAATCTTAAGGCATCATTTGGTTCCGTATCGGAACGTAGAATTGGGACAAGCACTATAAATGAGAATATTTATTTAATTTCAACTGTGCAAAAAAAAAAAGAGCTTGACTGACTGTAACTTCAAATTTACTAAATTGAACTATAACTGGTAGACCTGATTGAATTTAAAATTTGTATGAAAAATAATCACTTTAAACCACTAGTCTACCAATTGATTAATTTGAAACATTTTTGACTACATCTGATTAAAGCCATTAATTTTTTCGGAGTAATCATAGTTAGCTGTAGTCAAAAACGTCCAAAAAAAGCCGGGTTTGCTGCCAATGGGAAAAATTGTCTGATAAACATACAGTGAAACTGTGGCTCCTTCTGATGCAAGGCTGATCGTAAAATCTTTCGAATATACATTTCTTGCAGACTGACACCGAGCAACTTTTTGTCAGAATGCTTTTGTTGCTGGCGAATGCAATGGATGATGGAAAAAACTGCTGTATACATTTTCATTTTGATCAATTGCTCCAAGGAAGAAAACAGCTTATTGCGATCAACACTGAGAATGAAATAAATTTTAAACAAGACAGTCCTTCGCAATTCCCCATTTTACTTACGCTTCGTTGACGGTGAAAACATCTTTGAAGTACTCAAAGAAGGGTGTGTTTGGTTGCAAATCGCAAATGATGCCTTGCAAAACGTAAGATAGAGTTTTGATTACGGAACCACTTTTGTGCTCAATCTATTGGAACAAAGAAACGATCCCCAATTAATTATTGTTGATGACCGTATTTTAAATCATTCCTATTGTCGAAAAAGGATGAAATTTGGGTGTCACCCAACCATTATTTACGTTGTGATTCGATGTAATGTTTGTCAAAGGAAAGATGCGCATACCGTCGCCGAGCATATGCATCCATTCCATCTATCAGCATTGGAATAATTGAAATTCGAAACCAAATTATACACTAGAACACACGAAATAGCGTAATAGAGAAACATACTTCTTTGAAAGCTACTTCTGATGCGTCCGATGTCAAAATGTTATGGCACAATCTCAAAAATCTTCCGTTGTCGAAAGTCAGCTTTCTTGAGCGGAAGGGCACCAATAACAACAATACTAACTTCATGATAAAATTTCCAATTTGGATGTCAACAAAAATGATGACAACACGACTAATTCGAACGCATATATCAGGCTCCATTAGATTGATTCAACAAATTTGTTTGTATTGAATTGACAAACAACGAAATGAGACGAAATGAGTTTTCGATGATGTTGAAATTCAGAATATTGTGCTCATGTGAATTTAAAAACAATAAACCGAAATGTTGTGAACTTTTGGTTCAACTCTCTGACGAACACAGAGACTATGTCAAATCTCAATGCCAAATATTCTGCTGCTACACGCATTGCGCATGTTACTAACCACGTACCATGAAGCTGACTCAATCACTGATTATAGTCGAAATTAATTGATCCTGATTCATACTTAATTTTCTATTGTAATAAATGGAAATAATTCGGATGTGACGTACGGTTGGACGACATTTGAATTTCAACCAATTTGGACGGTAGGAGTTGGTTAAACTATGGTCAAATGCACGACCAAAATGGGTAAGAACGTTACTTATTTCTACATTAAAATGAACTAAAAAGTGTTGCATTAAGGTTTTTTGGTTCAATTAATCTTTATAACCATTAACCACATATTTTTTACAAATGGATGTAAATGTCCAAAAAAATCCATTTTTGGAAATTCAGCACTTTTTGGGTCGTAGAATATCGTGCATGGAACTTACCACAGGAATGGGATTAACATTGTTCACTTCTTCGAAAATGGACATCGAGTCACGTCGCCGAGAAGTGTTTGTGGTTTCAAATTTATTCAAGCTCTCTAAAGCATCCATGATTGTCTGCAATTGCATAATGTACAAACAAATGAAATAGTTTCTTTGGGAGGTGGCTCTGACAGAGATTAATGTGAGTAAGGACTCTTCGGAAATTTACCTCGTCATCTTTATCAACATTGCCATCGAGGAACTGCTGAAATTGCGTGAGCTCAAAGGCGTTTAATCCGATCTTTGCGAAGTGCATGAGCTGTTGTACATCAACAATGTCCATACCTTTCACTTTTTGTGCATAGAAATGGGCCATTGGATATGCGTATGACTCGGAATCATCGGGAGAGCTTGTATCAGACAAAGAGGCATAGTATTGTTGAGCGATAAGTCTTGTGGCCATTCTGATGTTGTTCTGATTGCTGCCAGCGTCTTCATCCCGAAAGATCTTCGCCAATAGTGTTGTGAAGCGAACATTGTTGATAGTTTGTGCCAATTTGAAAATGATATCGAATTTATTGACTTTCAAAGCGGCTGAAAGAACCTTAACATTCTGCCATATAACATCTGCCAAATACTTCTCTTTTGATTTCAAAATTTCAAGGAGCCTATCGATGCCTGTATCCAAACAGCTCTTGATCTTCGTCGGATTCGACAGATCATCTAATGTGACGCTCATGCACAGTGCACTCTTTTTCAACAATTGCAAATTCATCAGGTCCTTGATCTGTTGCCTGTTCTCGTCGCCGATATCCTTGTCCATCACAAATTGCAGCAGCTCCATTAGATTTTCGTAGATTTCCGGTTTATTCATTATGTCAGCTATCATGTGCGGGGTAATTTTGGCGATTTTCGTATAGCACGTTCGCGCCTCCTCCTCGCTGAGAGTTTTGAGATATTGCAGGGCTTTGTGAATATGACCATCTTTCGACAAGTAGAAGACACAATAGAAATTCGTCTCCGCATTTATTTCGGTAGAAAATTTCTTGAAAATGTCCAAATCAGCCAGCAAATCATCGCGATTCTGGGTGACCATGCGGAGTACAAATTTTGTAGGGTCACCATTCGAATCGGCACGCCATCCATATTTTACACGCAACATTTTCACTTGCTGCATTTTGTATTCGTTGTCAATCTCCTTTGAATGGTAATGCGATGATGCACGCAGCTCAATGATTGGATTCATCTCGGCCGGCCATGGGACTGGAGCCGATTTAGCAATTGCCAACGCATATTTCAATTTCACCTCTTGATTGGTGATCAGTTGCAAGCAAACCACAGCTCGTGGCAGCCACATTCGAAGCGCTTGCCGATATTGCATCAAGTGCTCGATATATCTAAAGTTATGAGGGACAAAATATGTATGCATGGAATTATCCATGAATATTTCTTTGTTTAATTCAAAAAAGTATATTATATGTCCAATTGGTGCACGGAATCATCCGTCTTACCCGGTCAGAATATTCTGGATGTTCTTTCCTTTTTCAGTGAAAACCACAAACAGGAACTTATTCACAAGATCTGGCAGATTTTTGATGTTGATTCGTTGTAGCAAGTTAAAAGCACATTCTTCCACTGAATTCTGCAAATCAACGAGAAATTGAGGAAAACCGCGAGTATTTCAGGTTCATCAGAACTTCAGGAATAAAATAAACTTAAGTTTCAAGTAAACTTAAGCGAATTCACCTACTTCAAAATATTCCTCAAAATTAACGTGCAAATTGTAGTTGTTTTTTAAGACCAAGAGCTCTTCCATGGCATCAATAACACGGATCAACTTCTGAATGCTGAGATCGTAGTTTCGACGTTGGTCTCTAAATATGAAATGACAACAATAATAATTCTGATCAATCCAGAGATTTTGATAGAAATTTGAGAAACAATATACGTACGCGAATGTGAACTTAACGCTTTTGCAAATGTCCAGCATTTTTTTACCAAACTCAATTCCGATGGCTGGCCAATCGTTGGTGCGCTCATACGATATGGTTTTGCCAATGACCCAATCTACAATTTTCGGCACAGTTTCCGGTAGCTCCTCCGAAACTAATGGGAAATAATGGCGCATCCATTGAATGATGCCAAATGGTTCGATTTCTTGTGGAATTTCTCTCAGCATTTTTCCAGCTGTATCTTCTCGCAACCTTGGTATAATGCTGCAGGCATGCTGCTTCAATATCAAACATGCTGCGGATATATTCTACAATGCACAATTTACTTTTATTAGTATAATTTTTTAATGAAATTGTCAATAAAATGTTTACCGTTTCCATGTACTTCAGACAATAGTTGCCTAAATTTGGGTGCTGAACAAACTTTTGCCACTGCATCATACATTCATTTGGATCAATCAATTGCAAGGTATTCAAACGAAGCAGCTGCTCTTTAATTTCCTCTCCAATTTTTGGATGGTTCTACTCAATTGAGATCGTTTTTAAATAGTTTTGATTCCAGCAAATATTAGCTAATCGTTTGGACAAAAAATGTATGATTGATCTCGCGACTTACATCAAATTTGATTTGTTCTGTTAAGAATTCCAGCAATTTTTTCATAACTTTTCGGTCGGGCATCTCCAAGTTGCGAAGCTGCAATAAGAATTCCGTATTTTCGATTTGCTTGGCCACAGCAATTAAATCGTCGAGACGTTTTTGCAGTGCTTGCACATCATTCTGAAATATTAGACCATCATATAAATGAATAAAAAACCGGCAGTAGACACACAATTAATTATTATAGACTCACACTATTAATGGATCCCATTTCTAATAGGATTCTCTTGGCTTTGGCTTCGTAAATTGGCTGCGGATTCAAATTAAATTTCCGAGCCAAATCCTCGGCCTCAATGAGCATTCCTTTAGTGAGAAGGGTGTGTAGACGTTTTTCGGGTTGCGATTCAGAGACCATATGCAAATGGATATTCTGGAGAAATTTCGACGATGGTGGACGAGTACCACCAAAGTAGAAAATGCTAGCCGACGACTTTGGTTGATCGATAAGCCAAACTTCATTCGATACAGGCAACGAGCACTTACAATTCATACCTGTAATTAAAAAGACATAAGTTAAACATCTTACTTATTGATAACGGCGAGAAAGTCTCACTTGGATAGTCGAACACTTTTAAACATTTCGAGTTGGACGAATTTTCAGCTAATGCAAGTATTTCGATGCCATCATCGTTGGTTGCAGATATAATGAAATCTTCAATGTGCAAATTTTCTGGTAAATTCAGTGAATCGCTTATTCCTGTGTAAGGACAGATCTCAAACATCGTGCCACTTGAACTTAAGCCAAACCTGAATTTGCAAAGAACAAAAATTATCAACTGAGCATTGATTCAAATAGAAAATTTGAACTTACGTGACAAAATTATCACTTTGCAATTGTTTGACACCCCTTAATTTAATGCGACGTTCAACGCTTTGGGATTTCATGAAAATATAATCTTCGCCGCAGTAAATGTGCATCGGCTGACCATCATAGATTGTGATTGAATATGATGACACTTTTACATTTGTGCGCTTTGCATTGACCACGGTCAGCGAAATATTATTGCTGATCGTGTCATCGAAGTTGGCATCTGGTTCAGTTTTTATCATTGCATTTTCAATACCATGCAGCCTAAAATGTGTTTGAAGAAGTTTTTCAATAAAATGTTGGAGATTTAATTCAAAACTAAAACATTTTTGAATTGGGATTTATGATGTGAATTTGATGTTCAACCCACTTGTGAATTCGGCCGTTTGTACAACAAAAATAGTATTCGGAGTTCCATTCAATAACATCAACAAATGTATGCGATTGCGACAATTCATCGGCAGTTGGTCCACTGATGGCACTGCAAAAGAATAGGATTATAGCACAAAATTGTGTGTAAAATAACATGAATTCATAAATTTTCTGAAGATCAAAATGTCCCATTAGAAAAATATGAAATCAGTAAAAGTGACTTCGTCTGTTCAAATATTTGATCAAAAAATGATTACATATTGAATAATGGTCCTTTTTCCATGTTGGCAATCTGCATTCCAACGATACTGCCATCGGCGAGGCCGCAAATGATCAATGAGCCGTCTGGTGAAATGATCAAACAATCAATATCGCATGGAAATGCAATGACTTTTGTATTTTGGCTCTGGCCGCTGATCAAATCTTTTTCCAGCAAATGCAAAATCTTATCGATGGCAACGGCAACATGCTCGTTGCGGAATGTGGCACGTAATTTTGGATCGTGATCAATCTAAAAAAAAATCCTTATGAATTTTGTGCAATGTCCAATCAATTCCCACCCAAAACACTTACCAAAGACGGATTACTGTTATCGATCCGGACTAGAGTAGTTACGGAAAAAGTGTCATTGAACACTTCATCTTCGGACAGCACACCGATTTGATTCCACATTATTCCATTAACTAATAATTTAAACTAATTTCTGAGAACAAATACTGAAAAAAACAGCTCGACGAAAAATTCAAACTGAATCTTTTGTATTGCAATTTAGCTTTGAGTGTGACACAACGAATAAAATTTGAAAGCGAAATCATCAAACGAGCAACAGCGCCAGTGGCATTTGAATGTCAAAAGACGAGTAGAATGCAACATTAATTGTGTTGTTTTGTTATTTCAAATATATTTAATTTTTTTTATGTTCCAAAAAATGCAATCAACACGAAAAATCTAATGGATATTCAAGATAATTTTAATCAATTTGGAAATAAAAAAATAGCAAATTATAACAAACATAAAATTACTCAAATCAACACAATCTATCAAACAGAGCCAACTTCACGTCGAATAAATTTCGCGCTCAATGCAGACTGGAATAAAACGGAGCGCCCCCATAGCGACTCCGACCAAACTAACTGAGTTTGTGTTTTGTATGTCAATAGATTGCTCCTAATCTACCAAATCTGTGGCAAAAACTCTTTTAATTACGTTGAAAAGTGGAAAAAATCCCGAAATCGGTTCATAAAGCGTGTGTTTCTGCGTTCAACCTGTGATCGAAGCATCAAAAAACATGTCGTCGACCCAGCAATTCTCACTGAAGTGGACAAATTACACAAATCACATCACAAACGCATTCGATTCGTTGAGGTCCAAGGAAGACTTCTGTGATGTTACATTATGCGTTGAAGGACGGAAAATTCGCGCTCATAAGGTGTTATTATCTGCATGCAGCACCTACTTCAAAGAGATATTTAAAGAAAATCCGTGTCAGCATCCAGTTATTATTTTCAAGAATGTGAAATACGACGATTTGTTATCAATTGTTGTGTACATGTATCAAGGCGAAGTGAACATTGAGCAAGATGCTCTGCCGACATTCTTGCATACCGCCGAAATGTTATCGATTCAAGGTTTGACTGAAGATGATTCACAGTCGGATAGTAAGAATATAATTGCTGTTCCACCTCCGTCGCAGCCCCAACAGACTGTTGTCGCTGCCGCATTGGCCACGCACACACCGCAAAATACGATTACAATTCATGGACAGGCGATTGGAAAAACCGTACGCGACGCAACACATATCACCGGCCAAAAAACATTTACCCTCTCCAAACCCATCTCAATCATTGGAACGAATGCTACAGCTGTTGACCAGATCGTGTATACAACTATGGCTCAGGCGCCAACAACTTTAATGCAAGGTGGTTATATTTTTCGAAAGATATATATTCAATTGATCTGTGGATTTGGATTTTGTTATCAACATTATTTTCATATTACAAAAAACGATAAGGTTATTTCTATGTGAATTGTTAATAATATTTATCTTACTTGTAGCCGAAGTGATTCCAGCCAAAAGAAAGAGGAAAATTATAACATCTGCTGAATCGAAGACAGTGACCTATGCTGAAAGCAGTCCACCAAAATCAACTGAACAAACTGTATCCCCCATCGCCAAGCGTGTTGAGCATGAGAGTGAGCCAGGTTTTAGTCGAGAGTAGCCCTTGAATATGGTATTTTCAATTCTTAATTGTTGTATCTTTTTTCAAAATTCATTTAGACGATGAATTTTTAAAACAAGAGAACGACACAGATATGTCTGGAGAGTATGTTGAGGAGGACAAGCCATATCAAACCGAAGGTGATGGAGAAATTGGAACTTACGAAAGCGGATCTCAAGATAATGGTAAATTGGATTGGACACATTAAGTTGACATTTTATTTTTCAGTCGTGTAGCCAAATGAATTTCGAGATTGAAAACGTTGGTCAACTCATAATGTTTTCCATTTCAGCCAGCAAAACTGATGATGACTTTGATAAGCCCAAATTAGCGACTCCAGCTGAGCTTGGTATATACACTGCAATCTTTTTCCCATCATTATTATATGAAATTAAAAATTTGGTGAATTTGTGAAGTGGTGGTTTTTTTTCTGGACTTTTTCTGTTGCATTTGGATTTTTAATCTATTTTAATTTGCTTTCAATTAATTTTTTCCTATTTGTTTAAAATATTATTTCACATCAAACACCAATTTCATCAAATCTAATGAACAATTTCCACAATTTCTCTGCCTATTTCAGGGCGTCTATTTTCATCGGGAGGAACACCAACGCCAGAAGCAAAGCGATCAGGTCAAGCGCCGGTATCGGGTATGTAAAATTGGACGAATCTCTCCAACATATTCTCATAATTTCTGAAACAGTTTTTCGTTGATTTGCTTGCCAAATTTTGCTTTAAATGTTGTGTTTGATTTTTGATTTGTATTTGTCTTGTTTTTCGTTTCCGGTTTTGTTTTGCTTTGTCGTCGTCATCGTCGATGCTGCAACGCTGAATCATTCAACTGCCACGCTCATTAGATGGTCAACCGAGCAAATGGTCACAGTGCCAATTCTGCAAATTGGTAATAACGACTGTCAATTTATGGCGCCATATACGAACCCAGCACACAGAACAATCGCCGCGCCAATGTGAACATTGTCAAAAGAAATTCAAAAATAAATATTCCTTGCGTGAGCACGTGAGGATTGCCCATGAACAAAAACCCGGCTCAGCAACCACCTAAAACCGCACGCGCTAGTAAACCCATCGACGTTCAAAACGTGTTGTAATTGCTTCGGGGTTTTTTATATGAAGAAAATCTACCTTTTCTATATCTCATGCATCAATCTTGATTCATTGAGAAAATTTAAATCATAAGAAATGAATTTGAATCGTGCGCAAAGACAATGTTCATGGTGCCATAATATGATCCATAGATCGAGAGAAAAAAGAGAGTTTTTGCCAAAAAAAAAATCAGTTATGATGCGAGTTTTTACGAGTGTGCACATTTATGTATGATTGCAATTTCAAAACAAAAACAAAAAACACTTTTGAAAGAATTAATTTTATTCCAGACATAAAGATCCTCTAAGCTTCTCTATTTACGTCCATTTTAAATCACTCTAGTTTTTTTTTATCTTCTAAAGCGTGCGATCGATGCATTTTATTTTCACTTCAATGTAATTTATACCATATTTATGTAATTTACGTATTTGAAGCTGAAGCTCTGCTAAACTGATTATCTTTTGCATCACAAACTTATTGAGAGGAAGAGAATCTCGAACCTCTGCTTTTTATACGAGTTTCAGTTGAATTTGGAAAAGAGAATTGGCTGCTGTTAAGCTGGAAATAATTGAATGAATCAATAAATACTTTTAAGTCCAACTGTACAAATTTCAAAACAAATTATGAAAAATAAAATATGTCTTTTTTTGAATGAACAAATCGACGAATCTTTCATTTAGTTCGATTTATAATTTTTATTTGCTAATGTTTTATTTGTTCAAGATTTTTTCTTTTCATCTCTTGAATTTTATTTATTCTTTTAGCTCTTTAATTCTATTGGTTTTTCCTTTAAATCAATCTTTCATATTATAATCCAATCTTAATTTTTGGATTCGATCAAGTGAAGTAATTTTTTCTTTGGTTTTTATTTTGCTTGCAGCTTCATGGAATAGCACCGATGTAGATGAAAATCTGATATGTAAAGTATGCAATCGTACGTTCACATCGATTGCAGCGAAACGACGGCATATGGCATCAAGGTGAGAATTTATTGATCAATCGACTATAAGGTGGATATAAAACTAATAATCAATCATTGTAAAATTCCAATTAGACACTCCCAAATCAAGCACATGATTTCATGCAAAACGTGCGGAAAAGAGTTCAAAACGAAATGGTCGTTGGCAACGCACGTCTCTCGGTTCCATCGGTAGATATTTCCTTATCGGGAGCCTCATCGGACAACTGACAGTGGCACCTCATTCGTGTTTGAGTCAGGCGAATAATTTAAAAACAATTGAATGAATCAGGCCATCAATATTGACTATTTATTCATTTATTTTCTATTTGTTTTAACTCTGACATCAAATTTTTATTATTATTTCTTTCCCTTGTAATTTATGTGCTAGAATTAAAGTAGATCTATGGCATAAAAATAAAGTTCATTATCATTTTACCGATTGAGAAGTGTAATTGATCATTTGAAAAATGCAAAGTTAGAAATACGTAATCTAAAATGAAATGAAACTTGTCTTTGTTGTTTGATTATAAGAAAGTAAATTGATTTTGATTCATTTTCTACGAAACGAAATGCATCGAATGGAATGATGGGAAACACATATGATTGTTTCGTTCTCACACATTGTCACTTCCGTGTGGATACAGAAATTCACTCTATGGAATTCGGTAGGTACATTGAAAGGGAGGAAAAATAAATTACTTTCAACACTTATTTTCATCGAATTTTAACTACATTTATCGCTTAAAATTAAATCTCTTTGTGTTGTTATTCCATTAATTGAACCGATTTCTTATGCTTTTGCTTTGTTTGGTTTGGTTGTTGTGTTCGTTTTCATCATTCTTAGTGCAGATATATTCTCCTACTTTTTTTTTTACTTTCAGTTTAAACGTTTAGAAAAAAATCTCTGATAAAACAGTCAAAAATGATATATTCCAAAAAAGTCTTCATCAAAAAATGGAGAGAGAAAATGTACTATTTGTGTGACATTTCATTTGTTGTAATTGTTTTTTTTTTTTTTGTTTGTTTGTTATTGGGTACATCCTGTAAATTTTTTACACCCTGCGAATTCGATATTCTAAGAAATATTGTGTTCAAGTCACCCAACATCAAAATATAATTAACGTCTTGACGTCATCATTTCGCCTAATAAATATGATAACACTAATTTATCCATTATTTTTTTTATCATTTCTTTCATTTCGTCTTTTGTTTTTGTCATCATTTTTGCTACGATTCTTTTATCACGATCGAAAACCCAACGGAAATTCATTAGAAAATGCTAGTTTGGACGTTTCGTTCCATCCGTGGCGCGCTCAAACAAACCATTCCTCTTTCTGGGCGGTTGTGACGATCGTTGTCGAAGTTGTAGTCTGGGATAAATTAGTTGGATCAAATTGTTTCATATTTAGTAGATCGTTAGACGCCAAATGTGTTGGTGTTCGGTGACCATCGACAATATTTGTTGTGTGTACCCGAGTTTGTTCGCAGGGTGATGCCAGTTTCCCGGCAACGGTGTCGCTTTGTGTGCATGGAATTTATGCATGTACTTCGTTGATCCATTCATGTCGATTGCTGCAAATGTATACAATTTATCAAATCAGTCGCAATTCCATCCAAAAATTTGTTTTATTATTGCGGAATTTGCATGAACTTACATTGAATCTGATTTTCAGACGAGTCGGTATTATTGCGGCATATGCATATGACTAAGCCAGCCGAAATGGCTCCAATAGCCAGAAAGCAGCTCACCGATATCAACACAAACCATGTCAGCTCGAGTCCAAGCAATTTTGTCGATTTGTTATCTAAAAATAGTCAATAGATTTGTTAGACACATCTTTTGCTTACTAATTCATCCTTGACTTACTCTGACACAGGTTTTCGTCCGAATTATCACCGCAATGATTAACCTCGTCACAAACCAAGTCTGGGTGGATGCATAGCTCACGAGATGCACACAAAAATGACTGACATACGTGCTCTGTGGATTCAAAATTCAATGTGTTAATGGAATGGCTGTGTCAGACAAATGATTATTATCGTTTTAATTCATAGTTCTACTCACTTGGATCTTTAATAGCCGTTATAACAAGCTTAAAACCGTTACTGTCGGTGCCCCAATTATCAGTTGAATATTTCAGTGTAACATAATTGGTTTGAGTAAATAGCGAACCAACTAATTGTTTTGTATTTCTACACGATACATTGTATTTCTGTTGTCCGAATGCACTGGCACCGTCAAAAATGAACAAATGATCATTACAATCTAATTGAAGCATATCGAAGCGCAACATAAATCGCTGTAAAATTGAATGTGTTTGAAATGTGGTCACACAATCGAGATTCCGTTCATTTTGCGACCACAACGTTGCTCCGTCAATTTTTCTATACATCAATTGTGAAAAATGATTTTTACACAATGTTTGAATGTGATCTGAAAGAGGCAGAGCAGAAACAAAATTAGCACAATATATAATTGGTGGTTGCATGTACTTACAATTTTTATTTTTTTCTGAATTGACTCCCAGCAGGGGAATCAGTAGTAGGACCATAACGATCCAAAAATGTGACGACAAAAGCCTGTGCTCCCTGATGAGCGCAGAAACAAATGTTCCGGGCCCACAAGAAGTCGCCGCAAACATTCTCCCTTTCTATTTTGGAATTTATTTATTGTCTTCGTTTATTCAGGTGCATTTTGGAATTGATTTCAAGCGCTGAAATAAGAAATGAAAATTACATGTTTTTGGAGGCGTCAAAACAAATTCTTATCAGTGTCATCATGACATTCAACAGTCTCACGGGAAAACACATTCAATTTTTTTTTTCTTTTTGTGAGCGTTCGCGATTCTTCTAACTCAATTGATTTTCAGCCAATGAAACACACAGTGAGAGCCACATTTCAATTTGTTGTTTTTTAAAATTATCGTGGTGTCAATAAAATCCAAAAAAAAAAAAAAAATTAGGTGTGTGCTTACTTGTTTTATTACGCTGCATATGATGGCGGCTCCATTGCTTGCCGTTTTCCCTAATCTCTTAATAAGTGTGTGTAGTCTTGATATATTTTCGTGGTCATGCACCTAATCGACGTCGTAGACTGTAGACTAGGTCTTGGGGTTAATGAAACTACACAACCGCTTTTAGTTTTATTTCAATTGAATATTCACTTACATAGAATTATTTCACCAAATATTGGCCTTAAATGGTATTTGTTGCCTTAGATGATATGCACGAGTAAACTCAGAAAAGACTTTCAGTTCGATTAGAAAAATTGTCTGCAGAAGTAATAGGATTTCGAGCCGTACGAGACGTACTTTGGAACATGTCTGAACGTACGGTGTGCGTGTGTATGTGTGGAAGTTGTAAACAATAGCGCATGCTTGCGCCATATCGTGATTGTACACGACTGGCTCTGATGTAGGGGTCACTCATATGAATGAATGTTTACTATACGAACGATACGCTTGAATAGTTGAATTATCCACCGTTGCACAGCTACACGCACGCTTTTGTTCTGCACCCTCATTCTCTGTCGCGTGCACAAACACATACATATGCATTCAATATTTATCCATTGAATCGAGGGTTGCCCGTGACTGGCATTTGAAATCTACAAAAGGGGAAACAATACAACTTTTAAATATAAAAAACTATGCTCTGGATATGAAAAAAGGATATGTCGCACATGCTAATTTGTGAGGATCGTTCATAGGCTGACATTCATTCATATAGAAAAATATATATGTTTTGATATTTCAATGCAAGGAAGCACTCATAATATTTTTCGACATATTCCAATTTGGTACAATTCCCTACTGACAATCTGTTTGAGTAATTTCTCGGTACAAAATTCGGAAAAACGGTTGGAATTTCAAAATTCACAAAGGTGTAACTAATAAATAATATCGAATAAATGTTTTTATTCGTTATTACATTTTTGTGATTTTTATTTTATTCGTTATTCGTTCTTATTCACGTAAAAGTTGTAATAAATATGATGAATTTTTGGAGGTTTTCGACACTGAAAAAAGAGATTAATAAAATTTAAATAAAGATATGAAAAAATGCATCGATATATTTGTGTCATTGTGTCATTCAATGAACGAACAACAACAACAACAACAGCAACAACAACAACAACAACAAGTCGGTTTTACGAAACAAAATACCTCATATACCCCTAACAACACCTCTTCACAAACGCCGATCGAGAGCCAAGTTTTGAGTTTCATCACACCATTCATATCCCCTCGCATTCAAACCATATCTAACCGAATCTAAATAACGTCGTCGTAGTCAGTCCATCAGCTTCGGCGATTAGATTCCGTTTCGGTAATCGCTCCTCTCCCATGCGTTTTACATCACCAAACCATCTCAGTCTGGATTTTCTTGCTTCCTCTCCTACCAAATCGACGTTTAAATTCCCGCCAATTGTCTCATTTCGGATTCTGTTTTCCCACTGGTCGCAGCGCGAGACTCCTGAAACCATTCTCAACACTTTCATATCAGACACTTCCAAATCATGAATCAAAGTCTCAGGACAACCCAGCTCTCGCTACCATATAGAATAGTTGGTCTGAAGATTGACCCGTGAATCAACATCTTTGTTTCTGTACTCAATTCAGTTTATTGAAAACGTGTGATCTAAGTTGGGCTACTACTTTTTTTCCATTAACCCTACGCTGTTCAAACTCTTTATTAAACTTGCCATCTTCCGAAAAGATGCAGCCCAAATATTTGAAATGGGAAACTTGTTCCAACAAGTTGCCATTCAATGTACAAAGAATAGGTTTCCGAGTTTTGCCCACATGCATTACTTGAGTTTTTGTGCGCTAATTGTCATTCCGAACTTCGTACAAGCCTCTTCCAAATCTTTGATACTATTTTGCAGCTCACCTTCAGAATTGCCAAACAGTATCAAGTCATCTGCGTAAGCCGGTGCAGAGATAATATTTCCCCCAAAGCTACTCTACCCGTTAAATTGGCTGATTTGATCAGCTTGTCCATATAAATAATGAATAGTAGAGGTGAAATTGTACAGTCCTGTCGCAGACCATTACGTACTTCAAACCATTCACTCAAATCTCCATCCACTCTTACTGCTGCTTTACTGTTTGCGTACAAACTTTTGCGTTGAAAAGATAACCATTCACACCAAATTCGGCCAAGACTGACCACAATTTAGATCTGGGAATGCAGTCGTATGCTTTCTGCAAATCCACGAAACAGAAGTATAGTTTTCTTTCAAGGAATTTCTCCATCAGTTGTCTCATGCAAAAAATTTGATCTTTACAGCCGCGCAATGGGCGGAAACCTGATTGATTTTCATTCAAGAGCGATTCGACAATAGCTCTTGTTCTCTTTTCCAAAATTGCACTATATACTTTACCGACAACACTCAGTATATTCAAAATGAAGCTGAAAGAATTGAATATAACATTTCAAGAATATGATAATACCTCTGGTTTGAAAAATACATCTTCAATCGTAAATTATGACCATCTGTGTTGAGCTATGCAAAAGCTAGTCAATAAACTTTTAATAATTTTGCATTATAGTGAAATTACTATAGTTATTATTACTCGATTTTGAGAGGAAATGAAGATATGTCTCTTTCCGTTTCGATTACCAGTTTAGTATGTAGAAAAATTCCGTGGATAAATGATAAAGACCTAAATGGTATCAAATAGAATAGCCATACCAAAACTACTCTAAATGGTGCCATTTAGCTATCTATTTGACATCAAATAGTTATTCTAAATTTGAAACATTCATCATTAATCCATTAATCTTTTCTGCATGTCATTTTTCTTCTGAACTTCTCATATGATACGCGAACGCGAAATGGGCAAACAAGGACAAAATCCTGAGCCCCATTGAGCTTATACCATTTTATTCATTTGAAAATCCTAAACTTTAGCATTTTTTAATAGAAATCTAAAATCATGCGATCGAGAAATATAATTTAACTGATAAAGTAATAATTCTTGTCAATAAAAAGTATTTCGATGTTGTAAATAATGTTTTATATCAATCAAAATACATCAAAATACATAAATCTAGGTGAAGAGGCGATTGCCCCGAGTATGAGCATTTAAAATAACATATACTCGCCTCTCCGTCTCAATTATAGAAATTCATATGAATTTCTCGTGATGGTTTTTAAAGTTCCTGTAATTTTCTGATCATAGGAAGTGGAGAAAAGCGTGCTAATAATTTTGTTCAGTGTCAATATCATGTAGAAAATATACCTTTGATCTCTAAAATAGATATTTTCTTAAAAAATTATTGTTATTCAAGATAATCAAAATAATTATTTTTTTCCCAACATCAAGTTTTATTAAATTTTAGATTCGTCAAAATAACTTATACCTATATCAATTTATAGCGAAATGTGTACGGAGAGCAAATAGGCAAAGCGCAAAATGAATATTTGGTGCTTTAGTATATTGCATATAGCCGAAGCCTGCGTTCTTCTTTTTTCACTGATAGAATTTGATTTGAATTTGAATTTATTAGCCAAACAGATAAATCCTAGGTTACAATTTGTTCTTAAGACTAAAATAACAAAAATGGTGGAGGCACTGAGAGAAGCAACCGTTCTGAGAAGCGGATATCGCCGGTCCTAACGACCTCGGAGCGGGACGCTATCTCCGCATTCAGCTCAGATGCATATCCAACTACAACATTGCAGCATTTAGATATATAGTTCGAGGTCATTTCCAAAGAAATTTGCAGCTGCCATACGTACACTTGAGATGCTCATATTAAAATCAATCACTCTTGAGAGTTGATTGAAGATGTGACTCATTCTTGCAAATGGTTGATTCAGACCATAATTTGTACGATGCGCATCAACATAAATGAAATTTGATTGATTCCGCTTTTTGATTCGGATATTAAAATTAATCATGGAAAGAAGCTCTGGTGTGTCAATTTCGCCCCCGAGAAGCTTGCACATAAAAATTACGTCGTTAATTAGCCTTCTTGTAACGAGCATTTACATATCAATTAGAAGCAATCGATCCCGATAAGGCCGCAAAATGTGGTATTGATTCCTCGAAAAAATGTGCCTTAGCGCAAAGAGCAGGAACTTCTTTTACAATGACTCGATACGGTTTATGTGAATTGCGTAGGTCGGTGACCATATTGACGATGCATATTCAACTATCGAGTGTACGAGTGAACAAAACAGGATCTTAAAAGTGTACGGGTCTTTGAATTCACGTGCACATCTCATTACATGCAAAAGAAAGAGTGCTGCCGAATGTGACTCCGAGGTCAACAATTTCGCTTGGTTTGATCAAAAGGTTACTATTGATTATGAAGGTTAACTCGAATAAATTGATCAACTATATTTGCTTTGATTATTTTTGGTGAAACTCTCGGTCCTTTTGTGTGCAAGTTAAAAACAATCAGGATGGTGTTGGATAGCATTGAATTGTATAATTATTTAAATTGGCAAATAAAGCTTATTTCATGTCAGAGATCAAACAAATGGTCTATTACTATGGAGCGTGCATTTCAGCCACTGTTTTCCCTGAAAATAATTATACGTAAGATTGAGATTCGATTTATTTATACAATGCTATTTGTGTATTGATGCCGAGCGGTATATACGACACACAAGTGATTCACAGTTTAAAAATAAACGAGCGAAGCGTCTTCTGTTTCACGCGAATAGTGTGTCGAGTGCTGTTAATCCATTCTCTCTAAGAATTGTCAAAGTGAATCAAACTGTTCAACTAGAGCATACCGACATTTTTCCTGATTAACACATTTTTCTCATTAAATTTGTTGTTTAAAATGGCACCAACACCCGTTCAAACCGAGTCGTATACGCCAAAAGAATTGGAGTTGATGATGAAACTGAAGGCTCTGGAAGAGGATCGCTTGAAATTCATCGAAATTGTACGCGGAAAAATAAAAAAATTAGAAAATGAGCTTGAAGTAAGTACTTAATTTGAAACATTTACAAATATTTTCGATGTCGATGAACTATGCGAATGAAATTATGTAGGCTAAAACCGAAGAAAGTGCCCGTTTAGTTGAACGGAACAAAGAATTGGAAGGCATATTGAGCGATCTGTCCGCATTCAGTGGCAAAGGGAAAAATAAATCAGAAGACGATGATACACTCACTCGTGCTAAAGAATTGCTATTTGAGAAAACGAAAATTTGCAAGAAACAAGAGCTACAGTTAGAAGCACTGAACAATCAAATTGCTGCCAATAAAGAAGTTCTCGATATCACAAAAGATATGCTAAATTTGAAAAATATCGAGAATGATCATTTGCAATCCCGGCTGGAATCAATGAAACAACGTGTCAAAAGTGAAAATGATAGATTTTTATTGTACGAAAAGAAATTGAAACTGTCTCAAACGAAAGAAGCCGCTTTGACTAAGGAATATGAAGAACAACGGAATATTTTCAAGGTATTGTGTGACATACTTTTGATAGGAATCTGGAAAAAAATGTGTATCAACTTTATTATACCGCATTCATCTTTCGTATTTATCATACGTTTGTTCATATTATTTGCAGGATCTTAGAGAATCATACGAAATGAAGGTGAACATTCTCACAAAACAGGTGGAGACTCTCAAATCGAAAAAATGATAGCTGAATTCTATTTTCAAACCAAATACATGAATTGAGAGCTTTGTTTTTGTATTTATTGTTAAATGTATTGAAAGGAAATTATATTAGATGCATAATAGACTACTATCATTCAATGGAATTATGTTTTAATGGAAAATATACACGCACCAGCTGCAGAATCTACTTGGAATTCGCAAACATTTGCTCCCAAATTCACTCCGTCTTCTAAAAAACATGCAATTTCAAGAGATAAAGCTAACAGCCTGAACCACTAATGATTTATCCTAGGACATTTTGTACCAATCCGAGATCGATGCAGAGCATGCGAATTGCATATAAAACTCCTTTCTTAAGAATAGTCCGGTTTTTGCGAACTTGTCCCAAGTAAAATGGTTTGCTCTCATCATATATATATAATGATGTAGGGATTCATTCATGTTGACCTCACATCTTCAAATGTCCTTGACATAAAATTACCCCTTTCTAAATCAAACGCATAAATTGAAAGCTTTTAACTTGTATTTCATTGTTAAATGTTTTAAACGAAAAATTATATTAGACACATAATAGATTTCCATAAATCGATGAGATTATGTTTTTTGTGTTGTTGCGTTGTTCGAAAGTATTAATTGATTTAGCAGTAAATCAATTTGAAAATATGCAAGCAATTTTCGTGTTATTGTGTGAAGAGGTGTGAATGAGGTGTGTGAACTGAAAATTAGAATGGTTAGAGTTCTGCATCGATCGTTTACAAATCACCGCGAGCACATGCATCAGCATAGCTGTTTGGATTGCCTTTCTCTTCTGGGTTCAATTTGATTAAATCATCGATACGCAGAATTGTGATTGCGGCCTCTGTGGCGAATTTCAGTGATTTGATCTTCGACATGGCTGGTTCGAGGACACCAGCTTTCTTATTGTCTCTGACTTCGCCTTGCAGCAGATCCAATCCGACCCACTTGAGATTGGCGTGATCGGTCTTCGTTTGACTGGAATTATGATAAGCACGCAATTTAGCTACTAAATCTGTCGCATCTTTGGCTGCATTCACGGCCAGCGTTTTCGGGATGACCAACAATGATTTGGCGAATTCCGCAATCGCCAATTGTTCTCTCGAGCTCTGCAATTTCAGTCGAATAAATGAATGCAAATGAGCTCCAAATAACGGTTATATGTCAATACATACCAATGAAGTAGCAAAGTTTTCCAAGTAGATTGAAAGGGCAGCTTCAACGCAACCGCCACCGGCAACCACTTTTTTGCCTTCTAATACGCGTTTAACGACGCACAATGAATCGTGAATTGATCGCTCCATTTCATCACAGTAGAAGTCGTTTGGACCACGCAAAATGATCGATGAAGCCGTTCTATTGTACGAATGTATTTTATAAACGTATTCGTTTCTTCAAAAATATGTTAAAATTACCTTGCTTTTGGTCCTTTGATCAAAATAAGCTCATCGTCGCAAATTACTCTTTGAGAGACTTCGGCCGCTTCTCCAACATTTGATGCATCGAATTGTTCTTCGCCTTCGAGATTCGTAAGCGAAGTTAAGTACGATGCACCCGTCGCTTTGGCGATACGTTTCAAATCAGATTTCTTCACTCGACGTACGGCCATTGCTCCCGCTTCGACAAAGTATTTCAAACACAAATCGTCAATTCCGCCTGAACACAAAACAACATTCACACCGGTGGCGAGAATGCGAGTGATGCGCTCTTTTGTGATATCCAATTCACGTGCTCGAATCGCTTCCAATTTGTCTGGATCGTTTATCAGCACTTGAACGCCCATCTTCATTTTAGTTTTTTGCAATGAAAAGTCCAAACATGCGATTTTAGCGTTGTTGATCGTTCTTGGCATTTGTTGCGAGGCAATGGTACAGTTGAGGGCATAACCTAGTGGATGGGAACGATGACATTTTAAAGCGATGCAATCGAAATGATACGATAAATTTGAATGAAATATTTGCTTCAATCGACTTTGAATCATATACGAAAGAATCAAAGTAGACGGTGAAGGCGAATCATGTTTTATCTTGAATTTTGTTCATCGTACCATGCACAAGAATACTTTCGCGGGCTGATTTTCCATGGGCTTTGAGAACGTTGACCGCTTTGATTGGATATGCTGGATTTCCTCTTGGATCCAAGATTTTGACCGCTTGTGCGGCATCAACGACCATTGCGGCGAAGAAACTGGCATCGGCTCCAATCAATTTTGAGTTCATTGATGTTTTAGCGACATTGATGATAGCTTCACGATCCAATTCCTCGACCGGGGCTGTCAAATGCTCTGAAATGTATTTGCATGCTTCTTTGCAGGCCAAACGATAGCCCGAAATAATTGAAGTTGGATGAATCTTTTGTTTCACCAATTCATCAGCATTCTACAAATCGCGAATTTGTTTTATTAATTTCCTTTGACTTATAAATGGAAATAGGTAAATGGTAAATAATAGTTCTTACCTTCAAAAGTTCGGCAGCTAAGATGACAACAGATGTAGTTCCATCGCCTACTTCGTCGTCTTGCAATTGAGCTAGCTCAACCAAAACTCTGAAAATAAAAATATTGACTCGTCAATAGAGATTTTCATCGCATATCCATAAATTTGTATTTTAACTTACTTTGCGGCTGGGTGTTCCACTTCCAAGAGTCTGAGAATGGTGGCACCGTCGTTGGTAATGGTTACATCTCCAATGTCGTCGACCATCATTTTATCCAAACCGACTGGACCAAGTGAGCTCTTGAGGATGTTGGCAATCGAAGCAGCTGCCATAACTACGGCACAAATAACAAAATAATCAATTCCAAGAAAAGTCAACCACAAAACACTGTTTCTGAAATTATGTTTTTTGTTCGATTTCAAATTTACCGCACCCAATATAAATGTGTTAAACACATTGAAATTCTAACCTCAATTTTCACAGTAATTTTTCTTTATTTTTACTACTGATTTGTGTAATAACTGAATAGGAACATTAAATTTTCCGATATGTTTCGTTCATATAAAAGCGGCAGCAATGTTATTATTTTTCGCTCAACCAATCCATTGAAGTTGTTCAATATCCACCGCGTGCAACTGATGACTAATGTTTGAAGCTCACAATTTGCCGACATCTGTGTAATTAAATATATATTTTTAATTATTCGCTTACCATTTTGTGTACGAACTGGTGCGCCTGAGGTCCGTGAACCGGCGATAGATAAAGCACTAGCAACTGTTGACATCTTTTTATTTGAAAAATTCAACCAATTTCTAAACAAGTGAAAATAAAATCTTTGCGTTGTGTTTCAGCACCAAACAAATGTACACAGTGAATGAATAGGACTAAATCACGTTATTCTTCTATTGTTCGAGAATGAATTGGGGATTTTCAGCGGTGTAAAGTTGGTACACTTGAAACGTCAGTGAAACACTGTGCGGGATGAGATAGGGTAATTGCGGCTATTCAGCTAAAAACTACCGGCAAAACGAATTAATTCATTCAATTTTGGAATTGAATGAAATTAAAAATGTTTTCAATTATTTGGCGTTAACAATTTGAATAAAATGGCTGTAAAATAAAATAAAAAAGAATTTTTGTCTCAAATAGACTCAAACATTGATATATTTAACGTTCACTCAGCTGAGTGGAGTTGATGTCGCTGCGATGTCTATCAAAATGGTAAGCTGTCATTGTTGGCATTGTCTTACGTGTATTAGTTCTTAAGTAAGCAAAAGATTAGCCACTTAAATTATTCCAACGAAGAATTTTGTATTTTTTTCACAACCACGTAAATTTGAGCACTTCAAAAAAATTATTAGTTTAACATTGAAATAATTAGCAGTCATCTATAATTAATAGTGACAACATGTTGATAGATCTACAGAAAATTTGTAGTAGTTTATTGGCATTTTGCTATTTCGGCATTTTTGTTTTATCAGAAATACCAAGGCCAAGAGGGGTTGCGTTGAATGAAGCTAGCCTGTACGCGCCAGCCGACACTTTCACATGCCTTGACGGCATAAAAACGTTGAAATACGAACAAGTCAATGATGATTTTTGTGATTGTTTGGATGGCAGTGATGAGCCGGGCACGAGTGCCTGTCCAAATGGAAGTTTTCATTGTGAAAACGTTGGTCACAAATCATTAATAATTCCAAGCTCTCGCGTTAATGACGGCATTTGTGATTGTTGTGATGGATCCGATGAGTATGTCTCACACATTGAATGCGTCAATAATTGTGATGTCCTGGGCCACGAGGAGAGAGAACGACAAAAAGTTTTTGCTGACTTGTTGAAACGCGGCAGTTTGATTCGTTCTGAAATGAGTGTTAAAGGAAAGGCATTGAAAGAGGAGCAAAGTACACGTTTGAACACAATACAACAATCGATTGAACAAGCCGAAGCACTGAAGGCCGAACGTGAGAAAATCAAAGAAGCAGCCGAAAAACAGGAATCAGCAGCTCTCGATGCATACAAACAGGTTATCGAAGCTGAAAAGCAACGACAAGCAGATGCTATCGCCAAGGAAAATAGAGCCGAGGCTGAAGTTAAATTTGCTCAATTCGATTCAAATGGAGATGGTGTAATTGAAATAAATGAAATAACCACACGCGTTCAGTTTGACTCGAATCGCGATGGACAAGTGGACGAGGCAGAGGCCAAGTACTTCCTGGATAATCATGATCAAGTCGATTTGGAAACATTCATCACATTATGTTGGCCACGCATGAAACCATATTTGATGCTCGATGCTGGATTATTCAAACCACCAGCAAAAGTTGAGGAAATCGAAAGAGCAGAGGATGCTGCTCCAAAGGAAGAATTGCGAGGAGACAGAGAAGATGCTGATGGTGAAGCTGAACTTCTAGACGAAGAAGAAGAGATCGAAACATTCGAAGAGGAAGAAACTGGAGAGGGTGAAGTTCAACAGGTCGACACTCCACCAACTGAGCCCGAGTATGATGATGAAACCAAACGTTTGATCGATGAAGCCACGAAAGCTCGAAGTGAGTTCGATGCTGCCCAACGCGAATTGCGTGACTTGGAATCCGAGAAGCGACAAATCGAAGAACTGCTCAACAAAGACTATGGGCCACACGAAGAATTTGCCGTTCTTAATGGGGAATGCTTCGAATATGAAGATCGTGAATATATTTACAGACTTTGCCCCTTCGATCGTGCTGTTCAAAAACCAAAGGATGGCTCTGAAACGAGGTTAGTTCAATATTTTATCAATTCATCATTCAAAAATTAACAAACATATTTTAATATTTTACAATATTTTCGATTAGACTCGGTGGATGGGATCGATGGGATGGCAAACCAAACAAATATAAAACAATGGTGTACACAAACGGTGCCGGATGTTGGAATGGGCCACAGCGTTCAACAATTGTTGAAGTGTCATGCGGTCTAGACACTCGAATCACTTCCGTCTCCGAGCCAAATCGTTGCGAATACTTATTCACATTTGAAACACCAGCCGCCTGTGCACAATCGACGCATGCCGATGCTGACATGGCCGATGTACATGATGAACTGTAGATATTACCAATGATCTTAGTGCAAACAATTTTAGACACAGAAAAACATGCAACTAGATTTAAGACATCATTAGAATAAAGCAGAACAATGAACAATTTGGTAGATTTACAGTTGCACCAAATTAAAAACCAAATGTGTCTATTTATGATGGTTAAAATGAATGTTGTAAGAATGATGATTCCAAATGTCGTGTAAAACTAGTATACATTCCCATCGGTATGAAATGCAAAGTAAAATCATTAATTTGTTTCTCGGAAAAATATATTGTGTGCAATTTGTATATCTAAAAATATCAGAACAGACAACACAAAGAACGGTCTGCCTCACATTTTCATTGTTGTGTACTATAAATGTTCTGATGAATAATTGTATAAAAACCGAGTGCACACACTTTTTGAGGCACAATTTCAATTTGAAACCACTGGTTTTCTTTGCTGTTGTGAGATTAATAAATTCATCAGATGAAGTGAGAAAAAAACACACAAAAAACTGTATTATTCGCATTTTAATTTATATTTCTAATTCTTTTCAGTAGTTTTAAATCTTTGATAGACACTCATACAATTTGCTAGTTGATCACTGAATGGGCAATGGTCGAGAAGAGACCATTCATCATGTTCGAATTGTGGGTTCAATGGATTTGGGTCGGTGACAATGTGTTGTTCGCTGCTTGGCCCCACAATAATGATTAAATTGCCGTCATACGACCGAACATACTCGTTAAATGCTTTCCGATTGTTGAAATAGCAGAAAAGCAATGCAAAATAAGTGTCCGTTTTTATGCACCGCTTCAGAAATTCACTTGATATTTGACTGTCGGTGAACTTTAATTCAACAAATGTTTTCGGCGAGTATGCAGATTTCCACCAGGATTTGTCTAATTCTAGGCCAACGACCCTAACGCCCGTCGTTTGGCTGATTAACCATTCAAGTAAACCGGAACCGCAACCAACGCTCAGAATACTCTCAATGTGATTTTCATTCAAAATATTTTGCAACCAACGAAAACACTCGACCGTCTGGGGCCATGCCCAGAGAAATTTCGATCTCTCTTCCACGCTGAACTGTTTGCCAGCTTCAATCACACCTTGCCAATCGTTAGCACTCGATAAACTCACAAGATAGTCCTCTAACGATGTCGTCATTTTCCGGAGTTATTAATAATATTTCAAAACTGTTTTTTTTTTCTTCTAAAATATATATTATTTCAGTGATTGACAAACAAAAAACAACAATCTTCAACCACCTACCAGCAACTCGCAAGTGATTCTCTTCTTTCACTCATTTTCTGAGTAATAGCGATGAGATTTCAGTTCACATAACGTGAACGTGACATTGATCTCATTTACAGGATCGCTGCCAATCGAAAACATCCGCATTACTTTTTTTCAATTTATCAATTGAACGCTTGTTATATATGATTTACGGTGCACTTTTAAAAGCTTTCAGTGGCAGAAACCGTTTTGGCATCCAGCCAATCGAAAGATTCAGAAACTACTAGGTATGTATCGTAAAGAGGTATATTAAAAAAGTACATAACAAAAAACGTCATTGATCTTCGAGAAGTTTCTCATTTGTTTGTTTTCATCATTAAATCGGCAAGCCATATAGCTCTCATTTTACAAGTAAACACCGAAAAATAATAAACAAAACTATTTTACGCAAAAAAACAACAGAAAAAACACGCCCAACAAATTGTAATAATATGAAGGAGTGAGTCTATTTTGATCGATATACAAGAAAACTTGTATGCCTTTTTTTGAGTGAAAAACAACAACACATACCAAAATCAGTGTAGATAATCAAAAATTCTACTAGCGACAGTGTCTAGGATCTTAATGTCGTCATGATTTATTTAGTTTGATGCACACATTAGGAAGCCTTCAGTGCTTTATTTTCTAATCGAAGATTCGCGAAGATCTGGGAGCCACAGATATTAATCAGTTTGGATTGAATTAAGGTCGGTGAAAGATTTTCATGATTTGATCTCGAATTGGTTCGAAAACAAGTGTCTTCGTGGTTGATTGCAAATTCATTTACCATATCAAATAATTGTGTTGGATAAAACGAATTTTTTATTAATCCTTTTGTAATGAGCGCTGATTTCCATTTTGAACATCGAAGAAAAGCTAGAAATAGAATGTAAATATGAAAAACATGAGAAGCAGCATTTCCGAGGAAAAAAATATAATTTTTCATGTTAAAAGTGACAAAATGTTTCTGTCCGGAATTTTTGCGTGTTTTAGCTATGCAGAATTGCGACTCGTGTGCTCTGAATTTATTCCAACGGAACGTTTTGGTACAAACATTTTCAATGAACATTCAAAAACAATTTCGACTTAAAGACCGAGTTGGCCGCTTGACATCGTTAAATTTGTTAATTTCGTCCACCTTCGAAATTTCAGTTGGGAAATAAATTAATCTAAATTTATGTTTTTATTGTGCTCTTACGTGAATATCCGAGCATGTGTTCCCGTTGGAATGACAATAAGAAAAAAGAAATAAATATTTTCGAGGTGATTGTTACCGATGCTAAAAGCAAAAACATACTTAAATTCGCCACAGTGATTTGCGATCTATAAATGAGTCGATTACTCACATCTCCACAACAAATCACTGAATGAATAAAAATTAGTCCGAGCGATTTTGCGAAAAAAATTTAGCCCGCGCCACTCGTTAAATATGAACGGCATGAACAAAAACAAATTCTTTAATGCGCAAATCAGACACAAACATAATTGCAATTTCGGGAATTGCGAACTGAATTTTTACGTTGAAAATTGCATTTAGAGACGGAATCCAACAAAAAAAAGAGAGAACGTCAAATGTCTGGACCAAGTGCGGTCACAGTGCTGAAACACATTTTGATCGGGTGTTTTTAATTTGCATCTGCGACTCACTTGCACGTACGTATATTATATGCTCGTAGAACCACTGAGCTGAGTGTGTTTTGGTTTATTTTTCGATTGGCCTAAAAATAAATCTCCCATAAAAAGATCGCCGTAAGATCTGCAGTTTATTGGAGATGTGGGCACGGCTTCTCAATCCGGTTAAACGTATAAATGCTAGTCGCATGAGCATCATCAGCTTAGTTTCAGTTGAGATTTCAAGCATTTAGAAAAGCATCCAAAGCGGGGAAAAGTGGATATTATCGTGTGAACTTTCAAGGAAAATTAAAAGAAGAAAATGGTTGCCAAGATTGATTCGGTCGGTGAAGATAGTCACAAACATGCTGGCGAAGTTACTGCAATGTGTTTTGATAAAGAACATTTGTATAGTGGAAGTTCTGATGGTGTTATAAGTGTAAGAATTCATTCGTTTTTCTTTTCAAACTCTGAAATATTGCGAGGATTACATTTTGTTTGAAATGTTAGATACTTTCTCGATCAATTTTTTTTTTTTTTTTTTTTTGACATATTTGATAAATTTTTTTAATTTTATCCGAAGGTTTGGGATAAAAATTTGAAATTCTTGCGTGAAATCGTAGTCCATAAAGATTTTCCAGTTCTTTCATTGGTGACATTCAAAAATACACGTGACGATCACAACCAAATCTATAGCAGCGGTCGCGATGGAAGTTTGCGCTACTTCAAAAGACCATGGTCTCACGATTACAATGACATCATGTTGCAAACAGTCAGCGATGATGTGACATGCCTTTACATTGCCGATAATATTCTGTACTCTGGAGACGACAAAGGCATCGTCACCAAATGGTACCACAACCAAGTTGGATGCCAATACAACGTAATGGAAGAGGTTAAAAGCATGGCTGTTGAAGGTAGATTTCAATTTTCATGAATTTGTTTTTTTTTTCTACTAAATTTTTGAATCATTTTTAAAATGTTGAATTGTCCCGAGAATTCGAAAAATTTATTCACCCAATAATTTGGTATGATCTGTCTCAAAATAACTTGCAGGCACAACTCTATACACAGTGCGTGAAAGCGATGTCGTTCTAACTGATATTACGCCACACATGATGGCACAAGTCACAAAAGGAACTTTCCCAGGACGTTCTCCATTGATATTAGTTGGACCAGAAGTCAATAAGTCGAAGAAATTCATAGTGAGTGCAACTCGTGACGGCAAAGGCTTTGTTGTGGCTAACAACAGCTCTCCATATAAAGTCCTTTCAACCAAAGAGGTGAATACAATTTCAACAACAACAAAAAACACTCAACAATCTTAGGAATTCATATGAATAAGATAACTAACTGTTAAATTTCACACCCACAGAATGCTCATTCAATGATCATCAACGCAATGTGCACCGTTGACGACTTCTTATTTACAGCTGGTTTCGATGGCAAGGTCAAGAAATGGAAGAATTTGGAAAAGGAGCCACAACTTGTCGGAGAAATTGACACAGGCAAATGCATAAATTGCATGTGCAGCGGACCCGATCACACAGTTTTCGTCGGTGACGCTGGCGGATTCGTCAAACGTCTCAATTTTAGTGCATAAGCAGCAAATGCGTATAGCAGAGGTCATTTTTTCCACCTTGATATAATTTTCATCTTTTTTAAATCAGAATTTCCGTCTAAGAATAGACGATTATATGTGAGCAAATGTGCGTGTCAAATCAAGCGCAGCAACCAAAACTGTATGTTTTTTTATGACACTCCGCTTAAGCAATACATATTTCTCACAGCAGATCTTAATCTTTTGGGATTTTTTATTTGTTATTCACTCATCGAAAGTGAAATTTAGGATGCTCTCTATTTTCCATGATATCTGATTTTTGCTTTCTATTTTCGTTAGATTTGGTGTAAGTTGTGCCAACACGTGTATAAACAATATCCTTAGATCAAGAGACGATGAGAAAAAAATCCATTTGGCATCGGTTTTTTAGTCAAATGTACTGTTTAGAATGTCAGAATGAATCTTAATATTTTCTAAGTACATATATTATGTGTTAAAAGACGAAAATAAAATCCACAAAATAAAACCAACATAAACACCGTTTGATACATTTTTGCCGTTAACTTTATTGATATTTTTGAAATAGAATTTGAGCCCATGACAAGAAGAGCGTGGAAAACAAAATAACGATAACCATCTCCACTTTGATTGTGTGAATTAGTCACTCATGAATTTTCGAATAGATTATTCGTTGTGAAGAAATTTGCTCACGACTTCATTAAACTCGTCCGCATATCTCAGATGAATATTATGCTTTCCGCTCGGAAATTCGTAATATCTGTTATATAATTAAGTGTGAATTGATGAGGATGTTTTGATAGAGGAAAATGAAATCGCACAAAATTGAATTACTCTGTTGTTTTGATGGCTTTTCGTAGGAACGGTACATGTTCGGCTGCAATCATTGGGTCTTTGACTCCATGCAAAATCAGTGTTTTTGCCGTTATATTGGCCGTATCGTCTTTACAAATGTTACCATTGTTCTTTTCGTATATTTGTTGCATTCCGTCAATCCATTGCGACCACAGCTGCGGGAAATATTCAACGCCATACATTTTTTCATATGGCTCACGCATCTTTTCCGACCACTTCGAAAGATCTCGAATACCTTTATGAATAAAAGAAGCATTTGTTCATGCCATATTGATAAATTGAGTTCAACTGTTCATTTCAAATGTTGTTTGACAATCTATTTCAACGGAATCATTTAGCAGATATTAGTACAATAGCCGCAGTTGTTCTACATGTACTTCTGACATGTTCATCCTGAATCATAAATACGTATATTTGTTGAAGATAAAAATTATACAACTATTGTTTACGCACTTTCGTATATTTCAATATCCTCTGGTAAAATATACGAATTTGCACCCCAAAAGACTAATTTTTCAACGGAATCATTGAATTTAGCAGCCATTATAATGCCGGTAATTCCGCCGTCACTCCAGCCAGCAACCGAGTAATTTGAAAAATTTAAATTTTGCATTAAAACATTTGCCAGCGATGCATCGCGATTGAAGAAATTCAACGGAAAATCACGTTTTGGTGGCTGTGACTTTCCGTAGCCAGGCGGATCCCATGCAATAATCGTATAATTTGGCAGTAATTTTGGCAATTGCTCTATTTGCGGTTTAAAATCGGTCAATGCCGATCCCAACGCACCCGGCAACAATATCAATGCCTTTTCACCCTCACCACAGCGCACATAATTTATATTATATGAATTCTTATTGCAGTTCAGCTGAATTTGTTTCTCATGAAAATCCATCACGCTCGTTGTACTAAAATGGCGAATTGTTTTCGTACAATTATTCACAAAACCAAAACCAACGCGCAACATATTCACGCGTACGATAAATCTGAATGATAATTCAAATGAAATTAATCATGAATAATAGCGCTTTTGTGATAGATTGAAAAATTGTAATGTTCACTTCAGTAATTATCTACTGAACATTCGCTTTGACAAATGTCATAATACGCTTCAAAAGTCGCCGTATTTTCGAAATTGGGCTTTGTAAACCTATTATCTTGGATGTGCTAATTTTCCTACAATACAATCAATGGTTGGCCGAATTTCGTTTCGATTCCACCACAGAATTCAAAAATGCCATTTGTTGGAACCAAAATCGACGTTGAAAATTTTCTGAAAAGAATATTTTGTCGTTATTTCTTATTATTTCGAGCATACCATCGAACATATTACAGTTCTCAGAATGCTGAAATCGAGCATTTTGGTCGAATTTTATCTTATTTTTTTTTCTATCTTGTTGAATTCTATTTTGTCGTTATGAGGAGAATGAAGGAATAGACGGAAATTACATGTTTTCCGCATGTTTCAAGGCAAATTTGTCCTGATTCTGGCCTTTTTTTTAAAAAAAAATTAGATTTTATTTCTCAAGCAATTTCCAATATATTTCAATGAGTTGAAAAGAGAAGATACAACTCTTCGACTGGAAGAAAAGAGATGGATATTTACTAATTGCCAGCATCGCAACGATTTCCAACGATTCCAATTTCCATTGGAATGTGGTCGTGAGCCGCGCAAAACGGCGTCACCTAGCGTCGTTCAGTAGTATAAATGACTGGCTTTACATTGAACATCTGCTCTTTTAATACAAGAGACTATCGAACAAAACCATTTTAATATGAAAATTAGGCCTTTTTCTCGTTGAATTCCCGTTTTCAATTATGTGAACATTGAAAATATCGATTCTCTATGAATAAAAATAATTACAACAAATAATATTTTAAAAATGTTCACAAGCAACAATTCAAATCTGTAACGAGCAGATGTTTCGTTGGGTATGCATTGAATGCACCCATTTTCCAACACAATCTGAACGAACGCGCGCTGTCATCGGTCGTCGTCGGAGCCAAGCCAATCGAAGAATTCGTATAGCTGGGGTAGCAGTATAATCGAGCATCATTCCAGTATCTGAGCTCGAAGTGGTTAAACGTATTTTTGCGTTGCTCCCGGTGGACATATAAAAAAGAAAATAATTTTTATTCTCAGTTCAAGTGATTGTGAATTAATAGACCGCATTGAAGTTACACATTACAAACGGTAAATATACATTTTGATATTTTTATTTAGATGAAGTTAATTTTCCTGAAGATTTTGTCGAAAAAAAAAACTCCAAATTTTGTTAGGCTAGATATCATTTTGCCGTATTTCGAAATTATAGTAGTTTGTTGAATTTTTTTTTTTTTGGTACGAGGCGAAACGGCCGCCATCTTTGTTCGACGTGCTTTCAATTTCGTCATTGCTTGAAATTACGTATTTTTCGAAAAGTGGAGATGCGAATTCAATTTCATAAACAAAGCAACTATTGCTTCAACACAAACAAATGCGATTTTTCGCGGTTTTTTTTATTTTTATTTTTTTTCTGAATCCTACGAATGGCTTGTGCATTACATGTATGTGGCATCACTCCCAAGCCTTGACTTCACTTAATAATTCTCATCATTTAACCCGCTATTATTCTGCGCTTTTCGAAATATATTGAAATATAGAACAAAGTTAATGCATTTGTATCGTTCAATTTCTTTCAAATTTTGTTTCTTGCCATCACATTTTTTCCCTTCAAAATGCTTGATGCAAAGCACTCGCATCAATTCAATGTAATATTTTCCATCGGTAAAACGAATATAACCGACATATTCCGTTGTTCACAACAGTACATTTGTTCACACAGCCGATGGTGTGTTCGCACAGCGTTGTCGTGACCATACATGCATATTGCAGCATACAATCGGTGTACAGTCAACACTGCTGTAGAACGCGTTTGGTATTAAGTTGCCGCCATTTTTGCGGTATATCTATGCATAAGCGACATCCATATAATATAGAACAAGCGCTGAAAGCGAAGCGTCGGTATGATTCTACTGTGTAATTGAGTATATCAAATATTCCATGTAAAATGAACGAACGCTGCAAAAATGCGCATGCCTTTCTTCATTGATTCGACAAATAATTCTTTTTTTTAAAGTTTTTCCAATTTTTAATTTTTTCCATTTTTTTTCTTTTCGATAGATACAAAAGCAAAATCCGTTCAACATGGCGGACGGTGAAGAAGAACAGTTCTCGTTGTGTTGGAACAATTACAACACAAATTTATCCACCGGTTTTCATGAATCGCTATGCCGGGGCGATTTGGTCGATGTTACTCTCGCGGCCGAAGGACACTTAGTCAAAGCGCATCGCTTGGTCTTGTCAGTATGTTCGCCATACTTTCAAAAAATGTTCACACAAATGCCAGCCAATCAGCATGCATTTGGTAAGTTTTCACATTTACCTAATATTTTTTTGTTCAATTTTGAATGTGTTTCAATTTGGCATCAATTTCGAATGTGTCTAAATAAATGGTCTAACTTTTGTATGATTTTCTTTTTTTGTTGTTGCTGCTAAAACAGTATTCCTCAAAGACGTTCCACACGCTGCATTGAAAGACTTGATACAGTTCATGTATTGCGGTGAAGTGAATGTGAAACAAGACGCCTTGCCAACATTCATCAGCACAGCGGAAGCGCTTCAAATCAAAGGTCTCACGGAAAATGGTGAATCGACATCGGCACCATCACAAACGCCTTCCTCACAGACTCACGTACCAATCAAAACTACCTCAACACCTGCCAATGTTGTACCAACACAACGGCCGCGCACCGTACAACAGCGAAATGTTGCTCGAGCCGCCTCGTACAAATTGGATTCCGAAGATAGTAGCGACGAAAAAGCTACTACCGTTGTTGTTCAACAAACGCAAAAACGTGTCTTACAGCGAACTGGCCCAGTTCAGGCTCAAGCCAAGCGTATCAAAACCATATCGTCGGATCCTCTCGAACAATCGGAATCATCACGTTCGGCCGGCCAATCTAGTAGCGCTCAACAAGGTCCATCAGCCCAAATCGTTCAAGTGACATCGGGTGCTGACGTCAAAGCGGTGGGCGAACCAGAATTCATTGATCTACCCATCGAAACTCTACCCACCAAGGCTGAACCGGACTATGGCGACGAAGGCGAAGTTGAAGATGCTGGCGACACGGAAGCGACCTATGTTGAAGACGAATCTTATGGTGATATGAAATACGACGAAAGCTACTTTACGGAAGGCGAAGAAACGGGCAAAGGCGCATCTGCATCTGGTTTTGGTGAATCATATACGGAAGGTGACACATCGGCTAACGAGGCACAAGGTTAGTAAAATTATTCGATTCATTACCACCGACAAAAGATCCGATGCTCATTGAAAAACATTGTGTAGACATAATTATTAGCATGACATAAAATCCGCTCCTTGTTTCGAGTACTGTTCACATGTTTAAGTTTAGTTTCGAGAATGAAAATTTCGTCGATTGAAACGAGCGATTTAAGCAGCAGTTCTTCACCAAATATTCATAAAATAGTGGCAACTTTTCCATTGGCTATGTGATCACGATTGTCCAAGAAAATAGTTGTTCCATTTGGTGTTTCAAATAACTGGTTTTCCGCTATAAACGTCAATTCAAATTTGTTGTTCTGAATTTCCTTATTCGTTAATGATTTTTTACCGAATTCAATTAAATGTGTGCTTAAATTAACGTAAATTTCCACAAGTGTTTCGAACAAATAAAATAAGAGTGATGTGGGGACTCGCATTTGGATTGGATTGCAACGAACAGGAGCAGTTGATTAGCAACATATCTTCGATTTCAGGTATGAGTAAACTGTAGCAGTTTTACTCGAAGCAATGCTCAGATTTTGTCGTCCGCGTACCGTTTCATGAAAGCTCTTCAAATTCAATCAAACACTGAATTAAACTGCCCGAAATTTTCGGATGCATTTTTCTACAAACTATATCGGTCGTTTCTCAAAATGGTTCGATTCTCGCACAAATAAGTTAAATGAGTTACAAGCACAGAATGTTGTGCATTCAATACTCATGAAAGCCATTTGATCCATTGAACCAATTTTGAGGCATCAGTTCGGCTATGAAAGCCCAAGTTGAGCTACACCATGCCCATTTCAATGAGTTGATCTTTGTCACTTTTTTAGGCCAATATCATTCCGTTTAGAGAAATAACACACTGCACAAGTGTTGCTAGTTTTGATTTGCATTCACCTTTTTTTCTTTACCAAGTGATAAAAGTCACATTAATTTGAAAAAAAAAAAAAAAATATTTACACGTGCATTGTTTCATTTCTCTTAAGTCGTGAAGTTATTGAATAAGGTTGGAACTAGTCAGTTTCTATATTCATTACACATATTCTGATGATATATATTTGTATATTTATCTAATCCTTAAAACGATGAAATTAATGGATGTGAAACACAAGGAAATTGGCGAGAGTTTCTATTGTTTTTCGCATTCAGCCTCCTATTAATTTTATATATGTCCTGCCGGCCTTTTGCCATGCGCCCCTAAACATTTGTTAACTCATTTTATTTTGATATTGATTTTTTTCTTTCGATTATTTTGCGCGATATTCTTTTCATTTCGTCATTTTTACGCGTCATCCAAAACATTCATTTCCATTCATTTTTTGTTTCATATTTTGGCATTTTATTTTTTTAATTTTCCGTGTTCAAAGTTCGGGTTTATTACAAATTGTTTGCCAATCGTGGCTTCTTTTACGCGCTGCTTCGGATCAATTGCTGAAGTTATTCGTCAAAATATCATAGAATCATTCGTGGCTTTGTGATGGTGTTGAGAATTTTGTTTGGCGTTGATTTCCGAATGATTTTTTTAAAATAATAATAAAAAAGTGCAGTGATAGTGTGAAAAAAAAGAATACGAAGCCCTGGGTGAAAATGCGAAGTCGAATTTTAATTAATTCGATTTGGCGATGGTCCATGCACGAACTGAAGCGATAGATGACACTTTGGATATGATCGGACTGGTCATTAGGTTGGACGGCTGATATTCCATCAGCATTCTGGTAATTTCGATTCATTTGAATCGAATTGATCATGGGTACGGTGGGTATGAACAGATTCTCTTTTTTACATATTAAATAAATTTTACTTCCACAAATTTGGGGTTTTCTTGAACGTAAGTTCGAGGAAACTAAACAGGCTATATGCATTTCGAATGCGCTTCGGACCGAAGCTACCTTGGTCAAACAAGGTAAAGGTTAAAAGTATACACAGCAATCAACTCTTCTACATTTCGCGCAATTTTAATTTCATGCTTAAACTTTGCACGTTCATTTAATCAGTATTTGGTTCCATTTTGCACTTAACATTCAATAATTTCAATTCAATCAGACAAATTCACATTTGAACTTAACAGAATTCAATGCATATCATATTTGCACCATTTCGTTCATAATTGAATCACATATTTTTTAAATTCTAAATTGCCTAATTTAACATAATATTCGTCTTTTGGACTAATTTCAAAGTTATTGTTGGATTTTTTTTTCATTTGAACTATTTTCTGATTCCATTCCACTTTTACATATTTTTCCATGTTTCGACCTAACAATCAAAGCACTCACAATTCAATGCAACATTTGATGCTTCAATTGCAGGATTCATTTTCTACTATTTCAAAAGTTGGTTAGTTCATTCAATTTGAACAAGATCTTCATCTTAATAACTGAACAATATTTCTCGCATTTGTTATTGTTCATTTAATTTCAAATTTCATATTTGTTTCGGATTTTTATCCATTCAATTTTTTAAAAGGGAGCGAACGCCGTCGAAGTTTCTCTATCAATGTGTATCAATGTTTTTTTGAATTTGTTTCGATTTTCTCTAGAAAAAAATACGACAAATATTTTGATATTGGCGTAACGATTCCATTAAAACGCAACTACTGCATATATCTTTTACTTCGGTTAACCTTTTCAGAAGTTTTCCCTTTTGTGCATTGACATTGACGATTGAAATAGATTGCCGATGCAATGTAGATCAAATATATTAAAGTTCATAATGTGAATTGGGCTGATTACATTCTTTTTAAGAACATTTTACTTTGAGTTGCGAATTAAGTGCTCTTCTAATCGACTATCGAATTGTTATTATTAAATTCAAATATTTATTGGTTCCAAGAACAAATAATATTCTTTTTTTATCGACATTTGCAATATCATCATTAATTCTTTGCAATATTGTCAATAATATTGCTCTATTAATATTCAATTTATCATTAATTTCTGTTAATCAATCAGAAAAGAGGACATTTTCACTCAAAACTACTGCACAGTTGGAAAAATGTATCAATTTATTTCATAAATCACATTTACGTGAAAGTTGTCAGAGGCACTAGGATCTTCGAAAAAGAACCATTTTTTATCAAAACCTTAGTATACAAAAAGTTTCTTCAATTTTGGGAGACATCAAATAAGTAGACTGCGTTGAAAACATGACAAGACGTTGGAGTTTATTTAAAGTATTTGTGGTTCGGCCAAAATTTGTATAGAAAATGACTAGATCATTGCCAATTGAGACACATTTTTGTGTATGTTTTACGTGAAAGTTCTATCATTAGCCATTTCAAGTTATCACATCTTAATTAGTTAATGAGATTGCGTTTGTAATGAACACACGTAAACAATATTAGTCAAAATTGCCATCTGTCTCTGTCAATATTCTGCACAAGGGCTAAATGTGAATGAGTGATACAGCAGCTACAAAGTTTCCTTGAGTTTTGAACACAATGTTATGCGTTTGTCGGACACTTTCCTAACAGCAATAAAATATCGAGTGCATTTGCTAGCCTGTACTCGAATATTTATATCGCTTTGAAATCTTTGGCAAACTACGCCTGCGTGGTCTACACTTTCATACAAATTTTCTAGCTACTTTTTCACGTTAAATCAATTACGTAACAGAAAACAAGTTCAAGTATATTAAACATAAGAGAATTAAACGGAAATATCAAGTTATTTGTTTAAACTCTATTCAACTTTGTGTTGACATCGGGACTATATAGAATTTCGTTTAAACGTTGCAATAGTTTTGAGGGAATTCAGGTTAAAGAATGAATTTCAACGTATTTTACTGTGCAAATTTAAATTAGTCCATAAGTAATTCTTCCTATCAACCAACTGAGATGGATTCATTTGGGGATTGTTACCTTTTTCTTGAAGCCTTTAAACCAGTTCTGACCCAGTCAAAATCCCACAAATAATCTGATCATATGAATAATACAAAATCGATTTATTAACCGTAATGAAAAAAAGAAAAAACAATAAATTACATCAATCGAAGTTTTGAAATTAAATAAATGCCTTAATATTATGTTGACTTTAAATTGCATAGAAAGAATATCGTAAGTAATTGTTATTAATCAAAAACTGTCGACAAATAAATAGACCAACAAAATGCAAAAATCGATTGTTTCATTTATAAAATATGGAGCTCAGTCTGAACAGCGTCTTGCATTCTGTATAAATGTATTCTATAAAATGCTTCGCCCAACAAAAACTGTTTGGAAAATTTCAAAAACCAGTTAAAAAAAAACCGGCTGACACTCTGAAACGAAACTATAATATCTGTTTTCGCCCTTCTTCTCCGTACAGGCAAAGTATTTTATATCCGAAGTCAGAAGAAAAATGCTCAACTTGTCTATGATGGTTTCATCTTCAATAAGAAACAAACACAAGCCAACGGTCATACGACGTGGCGATGCTGTGAAATGGCGAAAAATCGTTGCCGAGCCGTGTGCATCACACGGAATAGTAGATTAATCACTGCCCGTCGCAGTCATGATCATCCAGCCCATTGGGGTCGCTTTAGTAATCGAGAGCTTTACACCACCGAACACGATATTGGTGCACATGAAGACATTTACACAATAACGCAATCATCCTATGACAATGAACCCAAATCCGTTTTTGTTGAATTTCTGGCCACCAAAGACGGTTAACTGGATTGTCACTAAAAAGACAATTTAGCCAATTCACCATTTTATTTGACTTTTACACAAGAAAGATACATTGTAAGATATGTCATCCATGAACAAAAACAAACTTGAAAAAAAAAATAAAATTGATGAGCAATCATTGCTATATGTATGTTAAGAGAAAACTATCGTGTTTCATTGTATATAGCACAATCGACACATTAGAATCTAACTAAGCATTACTTTGAAAGCTGCTGTCCAAAGATCACTTATGCATCAAATGCGATTTGTAATACTTTTAGAAATTGGCCACATGTTCATCGTAAGTCGAAAGGGTGGTGTCCATCTGGTGCACAATAATTACGTTTACCGATCGAATTTGCGACGCCAAGGCCGTGATTTAAACAAAATTTACTGGGAATGTATTTACAATAGATCAACGAAATGCCGTGGCCGCCTTAAGAGCATCGGCGACGATCTAATTGTTACAAATGGTAGCTATTTCTATCTGTCACAAAATATTCATCGACAAACACACATCACCACATATTTCATTTGATGTTTTATTGGATTTTTGTTTTTCTTTCGTTTCATTTTCGATGTCGCCGCCAATGTCACACACACGCAAACGTACAGTGGAGCACAATCATGAAGAAGATATTGGTCGGGTGGAGGCGGCACAACAAGCCGGCTGCCTAATTTATCGATCAATCAGTTCGATCGGCGCAAAAATGGAAAAATTCTCCTTCGATTGCACAATGATCGAAGAGAATAAATATTTATAAAAAATTGCTGCATAAATAAATAATAATAATTATATAGATGAGAATAAGTTTATTCGAGAACTCTGTCATTTGAAATGTACGCAGCAAAAATTGAAGGAAATATACATTTTGATGCATTTTCGCGGGCCTTTGTACGAGATGCTCGTACACGTATTTAAATAAAGTATTCATAGATTCTATGTGAAATAAAGAATTCGTTACTAATCTATTGTCTTAAATTAAATGCAGTCAAAGCAAACAAATCACAATCAGCGCCACACTAAAAATCATCTATTGTTTTCTATTTTGTTGGATATTTGAATTATATGTAGATCCAGAGTTATGCATAAAAATTGACCATGACAATAGTATGCTTCAATTTGTTAAAAGCAGTCGAGGTAATTTAGTGTTGAGCCTAAATGGCCATCCGTATACGATGAATCGGAAACGTGGACACACCCATTATTGGGAATGCTTTAAGAAGCGCTCAAAGGACATTCAATGCAAATCACGCATCGTGACGGTCGGATCCAAACTCAAATGCATTACCGCTGATCACAATCATCCCTAAACCATCAATTTCCATGTCAATCAACCTTTGAACAAAGATTAAAGAAAACTTTAATTTTAGATATTCTTCTGGCAAATCTGAAAGAACAAAACAAATGAAAAATAAAACGAAATACTTTGAATCATACAAAAATGCTGTCGGCTCTTTCATATGCTATATAGCCTTGCGCTTACGTTTAAGAGAAGAAAACAATCTGATTTTGTTATTTTTCCATTCTTATTGTTGTATTTTGATTATAGAGGTGATTGACATCAAGCCACGATACTTGAGAACACCGTGGGCCACACCGTGTTTGGTAGTCAATGATTTCATGTACAATTGTCATAGTAACCGTGGCAATCGAGGCTATTGGAGGTACACTCACTTTCGAATTGCATTCGTTAAAATTGTAGAAACTAAAAAAGTTATCGCTTTTTTCTTCAGATGTCACAACTATTCCAAAAAAAAGGTTGAGGAGAGATGCCGAGCGCGCTGTGTATTGGTCAATGGAATTGTGAAATCACTTACCGGTGGTCCGCACAATCATCTGCCGCACATCGACAAAATTGCGAAAATTGAGAAACGTTCGCAACCAATCGAAAGCACCATGGAATATTTGACCTGGGAGAATCTATCCGATGTCGAAGAAGATATTGTAATGTAGAGAAGTAACTCATAGATGTAAACATTAAGTAGGAATATTCAATTTCATTGAATGTGAATTCCCAAAAAGTGCTTGTCAATAAAGAGATAATCCCCCGTTTTTTTTCTTTCTTTTTTAAACAACGTCTATTTCGTTTGACTTGAATTGCACAGTTTCGTTTGCATTTGTATGATCTGGATTTAATTGGTGCGAAATTGTAATTTTATATTTTGCAGGGAATAATGTGCAAATAGCTACTGTTGGCGATCAGACTAAATTGAATTTGCGAGATATTCCATACGATCCATTTATCAAATCGGAAATGCTATCTTTTATGCGCAGCCAACGCGGAGCTCCGTTCTTAGTACAAGCTGGATTTGTATACCGATGTGAACGGCATACTGGCCAACGCACATATTGGCTGTGCACCAAATACAAGACTGTTAAATGCAATGGACGATTAATTTGTCAGGGCAATGACATCGTCAAATCTACACAACACAACCACGAGCCGGACTTTTCACGCATCGATCGCCATATTATTGAATATTACAATATGGCCGGGCCGAATGTTGACGAATTTTTGAGTAATTATAAAAAATAGTCGGAGCTAGCGAATCATTCTGACCGACAAACACAATTGAAATGAATTGAATTTCTGAAAAGAAAGATTGAAAGAAAACAAATGATCCAAAGAAAATGATTGAAATAAAGCTTTAACGAATTTTTGGAGAAAATACATGCTTTTCACTTGCATTTTAAAATAGACCCCATCCGGTCCGATTCATGTGATTGAGGTTTAATTGTTCAATTCTTTCGCTATTTCAAGGTGTACACGAAAATTTGGATTTCATATACAGTCAACGTGGTCGCCCCCTGATCGTTGTAGACGGATATTTGTATAGAAAAAATCGTGGCGCCTATTGGCGTTGCATTCGCTGCACAAAATATCGTTGTAAATCACGTTTGATTCTGCGGCCAGATCGAGCTCCAGTTTGCATTGAAAAGCATTCGCACGGACCCGAAAAAGAGAAAATCGAATGGGGCAGAAAAGTTCGATCGACCACAACTTATGATGATAATCCAACCACAGACAGCCACGCCGCAGAAGGGATGCAAATGAAAAAAGTGGTGACCCTTCGATTTCAGCCACATTTTGATGATCAGGAAACTGATGATTGAATCAACTTAGGTTTAGGTGCACCATACATTCAATATGTTTACCTCTCAATAAATCGTTACACATTTCTTATAAAATAATAAAAAATTCTGTGAAATCAAAATTACATCGTATTTCGAATCGCAATTATTTTTAGACCATCGCGTAGCAAAGCGGAGATTCATTGTACCCCTTTCGATTTTTTGCAGCTTTTCTTACGTTTGAACCGATTTATAAAAAAGTGAATTTAGAATTCCTTCCAAATCGCCGGGGCGGTGTGAATCTATCGTATAATGGATACATGTACACTGCAGAGCGAAAGTATAAAACAACAACAAATTGGGTGTGTAATAGGAACAGTAATGTTACACTGCGATGTCCAGCGCGATGCGTTACTTCGAATGACACCATCAAACTAAGCCGCAAAAAGCACAACCATGATCCTGTTTAAAGCTAAATTTCGGTGCATTTATAAGACAAACACACACACACAATTTTTGTGATCAGTACAAATAAATTGATATACCGAGCTATCTGCTTGTTTTTAATGTCATTATTCATTTGGATATTTTGCGTAGTGCAAAAAATACGTTGGATTTGATGTAACGGATTATTTTGCTTTTCAATTTATTCGCAGTTCGCCGGGGAAAATTTGTGCGGAATCGCAAGGGCGGCATCAATTTACTGTATGGAGGTTTTGTCTATCGGAAAAAAGCCGAGTACAAAAACACAACAAATTGGGTGTGTGCCAAGGCACCGACCAGAGACAGTAATAATCGGCTTGTGCTGTGCTATGGCCGGTGCGTTACCGATGAGGGCAATCGTGTACGACTTAGCAAAAAAGGACACAATCATCCACCCAGCGACATCGAAATATTGGACGACATTAAGTTTGAGTATGAAGAAGTCAAATACGGAACATTTACCATCGAGCCACATTGTGATGCGGAGAATTAGGATTTTATTGTATTAATATTTATATTTCAAGCAAACTCAATAAAGGATGTATTGTGAAAGTGAATTGTGTTCTATTCTGTGTTTTTGCTTATTCATATAAAGGCGAATTCATTGAGGATTGAGTTTACTCCAGCGATTTTTTCAACTCATCATTTTCAGAATATCCGGTCGGCTCCTGGATCCAAAATGCCCCCTTCAAACTGGTGCCGAATCAGAGGAATAATTATAATCTGTTATTCAATGGTTATGAGTACAAGAAGGAAGGAAGTTTCACAAATATCACAAATTGGGTGTGCGTTTGTAAGGAAAATGCACCACCGCAAAAGTGTTCGGCCAGATGTAGCACGCGCCCAAATGAACCGAGCATTCGACTTAGCCTGACCAAACACAACCATCATCCGAAGAAGGGCCGTCGTTTGTAAACGTTTTTTGTGACTTACGAAATTGAAGAACATTACTTGGATTTCTGTTTCTTCTTAAATTTCGATTCCAACACCTTTATTGATTCTGTTTCTTATCATTGAGGCATCGAATGGTCTTAAGCATGTTTCATATCAATAAAATTTCATTGAAAACTAATGTCCATTTGTCTGTTTTTTTTAATTATCTTCAATGAATTTCCATTAATATAAGTTGCTAATAAAATGTTCTGTTTTTAATATTCAATTGTAGATTCGTATGCGTATGTGTTGAGCCGCCGAGGCAAACCGCAACTCTATTATCAAGGCTATTTATTCAATAGTGATGCTTTAAAAAATGGCCGAGTTTATTGGCGATGTAGTGAGACGAGACGTAGCACGTGCGCAGCACGTCTCCTGACAATTCAGGACAAACTAATTGAAAAGCAGCCGTTTCATGATCACTCACCGAACGCATATCGAGTTGATGGCAAGAAGTTCATTTCATTTGAGGAATGCTGCGACTATTTTGCCAACATTCAGAAATCAATCGAAACCAAAAACAAGCAAGTCGCTATTGCGGTCGAGTATTTGGATGATTCGAACATAGATTAGGACCATATTTAATCGAACGAAAAATTAGCAAAAAGCGAATAAAATGTTTAAAAATGAATTTGGCACATGTTTTTTTTCTAACAATGCTCTTGATAGGATTTTGGAAAATTAGGTCGGTTTATCAATTACTAATGTCGGTTTTTATCGTATTTCCATGCAGATATGTTCAAAGCAATTTATTCACAAACAACACGAGGCAAAGATCAATTATTGTTTTGTGGACAGCCATTCATCTATGAAAAATGTATTCGACTACAGACTGGCCAATTTAAGAAGCTTTGGCGGTGCAATCAATGGTGCGATCACAACTCCCAATCACCAGGAAAAAAATGGCGAACATTTTAATAAATTCATTGTGCGTTTTTTGTTGTTGCAGGTGGAATAAGAAATGCAGAGCACGAGTGTTCACAATTGGAGATGTTATCACACCACTCAACAAGTATCATACGCACGAAGACGTGATTATGCGCAAGAAGCGGGTGGCGAAAAAACGATCCGACGAGGATAAAGAAGATAAAGATTATTCAGACGTAGACTACTTGCTCATGTCGTCCGACAAAAAAGAGACATCGGAAGATGAAGATGCGGCAATTTTTTGTGTTTATGATAATTAAGGATTTTTGCATACACCATCCAAATATCGCCAATTTAACTCGTATCAGACGGTTTGCATGACTAAAAAGACAAACCCATTTTGAGTTGAGAAGTCAATAAATTGTAATTATGCCACACACAAAACAAAAGTCTTTTTTTATTATTATTTTCGACTAATTTATGTGAAATTCGAAAACATTTGAAAATGGAAATTAATGATTGATTCATTTTTTACGCAGAACAAAAAGCGGAAATGATTCCACTGCATGCCGGCAGTCGGGTGTATGTGTCGAAGAAGGAATTGGTGAAAATATTCGATCCAAAGCCAGCCATTTACACATGCAAGCTTGCCTTACTCGTTTTCGGTCGACAGTTTCATCAGAAAAAGCCGGCCGAAAATAGCGATCCAATTCAACATCTGGACCAAAAGAAACTCAAATCAATTATTAGTTAGTATTTCTACAAGTTTCATGCATTTTTCGTCGATGATTTTTTTGTTGATATGAATTACTCATTATTGAACATCACTTGCATTGCTTCTTTCAGCCCACATTATGCAGATTTTCCAGCGCCGCGGACTTCTTATCAATGAAGACTTGGTGAAGAGCTACTTGCGCAAGCACATTCAAAGCATTTGGGGCGTGAGCAACAGGGAAGAATTGAAACGAGCTGCAAAGAAAAAAGCCAAAATTGAAAAGGAAACTGAATAGTGAAATTTATATTCAGTGTATTCAATTAACTAGCCATATTTCGAATCGTGTAATTTCATGAATTTGTCTTGAAAATAAAGTTTTGTGTAGGAAATTGTTAATAATTTTTGTTATCATTTTCTTCGCTTGTCCAACCAGCATTTTTCATTTAATCCAAAAGAAAAACATAATATTAATAATTTGATTTTTGTTTATTTTCAATTTTCAATAGCTGAAATCAATATCATGGTGCAGGGTTCGGCGAAGCAGCGTGAACAGGTTGTGCAGTACAAAGGGCATTTCTACAAAAAAGCCATCGGTCGGGCGTATCATTCCTATTGGATATGCATTAAAAGTCCATGTAATGGCCGGATTAGGATCAGCGAGCTCAAAGGCGGTTCTATATCTATCATTAACGAGCATGATAAATGCGATAAATTGAAATCGGTCGAATCTACCAGAACATTCTCGAAAGCTCAATATTCCAGTTAGCCGATCAAGCCTAATGAATAATGTCTTATTTTTTTATATATTGAACACTTTGGAATAAATAAATAATACAATAAATATCTTCTCATGTTGAAAATTGCGTGTTTTCATAGAAAATCGCTAGAAATTTATGTTAAAAATGAATTTATAGGCAAAGTCAACGGTTTTTTTCCAGATACAAATGAGAGACGGCTGCAAATATCAGATGATACGTTTATTTTGAAGCGTCATCGGAAGTATACCTATTTCAAAGAATTCCCATTTTTGCTAGAACGGAAGCGGAATCACATCGAATACTATCACTGCATTCAAAATTATGCGACGCGATGCAAGGCAAGATTGATAATCAAGCGATTCACAAATGGTGAGAATCAGTATGCGCAGCAGAACGAACACAATCACGAACTAAAAGCAGGTATTTTTATGCCCAACCAAAAAAATAGTTTCCGATTTTATTTTAAAATATCTACAGTACAATAACATATTTGGGAATTGTGTTGTTTTTCTTTCAGATAACAAGCCAGTTCTTCATATTCTTCACAAAGGATACACATTCTTTAAGCATTACAAAAGCGGTGAAAAAATCTATTGGCGCTGTACTCAATTGATCAGAGATCGAAAACGATGTTCAGCTCGACTAGTGACTGGCGATGATCTCAAACATAGCAAAATTATTGAAAAAGGATGGCACGAACATGTGGCGCCGTCACCTCCAAAATAGTCTTAATTTATGAGTTGGTGTAAGATAATGAAGTGAAATAAATTCGTAATCGTTTCGATATATATCTTGTCAATGTAAAATGCCCAGTTTTCTAGGAAGAGTTTGAATTTCATGGCTTAGTGCACAGATAGCTTTAAACATTTCAAACACAATTAATCCATCAATCTCTTGTTTTGTTTCTATTAACTGTTTTAGATGCCGAGTTGAGGATAAGTAAAAATGGTCGTCAGCAATTGGTGTATCGTGAGCACACATTCAATCGTCATGTAGTTCGCGAGCGTCCCGATCAAGCGAATAGTATAACATACTGGCGATGCTCGCAATTTGCAGTTTATCGGTGTCGCGCACGATGCAAGACACAGAATGGCCGAACTTACCTGTTGAACGAAAACCATAATCACGAAGTGGTTCGTGAGCCTAGAAAATACGGTGCCCTGAAGGAAATCAAACGCCAAATATCTCTGGACAATATGCCATTTATCGTTAAAGAATCGACGGTCGAACAGAATTAAAAAAAAGTTCAATTTTCTGTTGTTTAATATATATTTAACCACTTTCACGAGCTTACAAATAAAGAGAAATCCGAAATAAAGAAACATGGTCAAATCGGACACACATTGAAAATCTCATACAAAATACCAACCAAAGTCTTTTACTTTTTGTTCTTATCAGAAATGGTGCCAATTGGCGCCATGAAAAAAAAAAAAAACATTTCATTTTGTAGTAAATCCAAGATAAAAGTTTTCTTTCAAAATGTCTAATCAATATTTTGCATTTCAGACTTGTTTGTGTACATAGAGGGATGTCGGGGGAGTCGAAAGTTGAAAGTGGGCGATTTTTCATTTACGAGAAACAAAGGGATTGGTAATCGCACGTATTGGTCATGTGCTCGAGCCGGACTGCACAAGTGCAAAGCCAGAGTTCTCACCATAAATGAGACGGCGACGCGGCAAAGAGTGATCGTTAAAAATGCCGATCACAATCATGAACCATTTTGAAGGGAATTCCAATTGAATTATATGTTAAGCCCACCGGTGCGCAGATAAACGGAGACTTTTGGAGAAATATGACCTGATGGCCAATCCATTTCAATTCGAAATTGTGTGTCAATTGTTTAATTGTGTGAGCATTCAACAAATAATTTTAAGTAAATTGTTGGTCAAAAAATTATGTAAGGGAACGTATGTCCAGCTTCAATAAAAATTGAAAGAACAAAGACGATTGCAAATCACTTCATTGCCTCATTGCATTTTGGAATTCGTTTTTAATGATGTGATCACAAAATAACTGTCAATTTTTTTTCTTAATGTGATTTTTGTTTTAGGCGAGACTATCACCGAAGCCAACGTATTAAATGTAGATATGTGGTTCAAAATTGGCCAAAGAGGCTGTCGCGTTTTGATGGTCGACAATTTCAGCTACAATCGCAACCGACAAACTGACGACAAAACATATTGGATTTGTTCACGAAAAGTAAGAAATATTTCTATTGGATTGTCTTTTTTGCATCCATTTTTGGTTGCATGTTACAAAAATAATGTTTTTCCAGCATTCTATTAACAACTAAATTCAACGTTTCAGGGAAGTACAAAGTGCAGAGCTCGTGTAATTACGAGAGTGTTTCCGGACGGAGAAAAAGTCATATATAGGTCGTTTCTTCACAATCACGCTCCAAAACCAGACAAAATCCATTGACTTCAATAAATTGAGCGGAAGGAATCAATTCCTATCGCAAATGTGGGATATCAAAGCAACACCACACATTAATTGTTGTTTTACGTAGAATTGAATTGATATTTGAAGTCTCTGAATAAATATTTTATGCCACGAAATTCAAACTTGACCAATCATTATTTTTTGCCCTCAAACAATTTCGAGAAACGATGTTTCCAAAATCAAACGCTTTTTTCGCTCAAAACTAACCTTTTTCTATTCTATTTTCTCTTTTGTTTTTATGCTGCAATTATTAGTATCTTATTTTTATATGGATGTCGAACCATCAGTGAGTCCATCATCCGTGAAACAACGAAGGAAGGTCAGAGCACTGCCAAAGATAGAATTGGTCGGAAGTGGCAGTGTTGTGTATCAATCATCTGTGCGCGGCAATCGACTTCTTCATTACAACGGACATAAATATATAAAAAATAATGTGCACGGATCGAATATCTACTGGAAATGTACGAAGTGGCACAACGGATGCAAAGCTCGAGCTATTACCAATATGACTATGGCGGACAGCTGTTACGTCAAGAATGTTCATAATCACCCAGATTTACCAACTGAATTTAGCTAAATGAATTATTTTTTGGCCCATTGCACATCGTTTTGTTATCTTCAAGATAAATCATAAAATAACTAACTTATTTCTTCTATCCGACTAGCCAACTAAAAAATGTGCAAGGATTTGAATATCTTATCATTGCACGTTTTAGCTGACACCCATTGCAATGACAGTTATTCAAATTGATTATAGGATTAATTTTCTGTAGATTAGATTTGCTTGAATGTTCATAAGCCAGATATCCCAAGCAAATTAGAATTAAGATTTTTAATGATGTTAATAAACAAGAACAGAAGAAAGATGTCAGCTTTTTTTCTAGTTTTTTTCTGCATTCAATTTTATTGTAATGATTTGAATTATTCCTTCACTACATTTTCTAATCATTTCATTTTTGTTTCGTTGTGTTTATTTTCAGACGAGAAAAAGATTTTAGATGATTTATTCAAATCAACAAAGTTGAAACGTGAGAAAATGCGCCGGAATAAGGATCAAGTGTTTGTGAACGGATACCGTTTTGTGATTGCGTCTCAATCGGAAACAACGATCTATTTGAAATGTGCAAATTTCCGAAATAAGTGCAAAGCTCGGGCCAGCAAGCGCAAAGACACTGGTGAAACATTCGTTACAAAAAGTCAACACACCGCTGGATGCGTTTTTGTTGTCGATTCTGGAATGAGTCTAATGACGGATGCGCATATTCTTGGGCCTGATTATTAAAATTAGCAAAATGGTGTTCATTTTCGAACACACTCAATCCCAATTTTACACTTAAACTTAAGTCTCTCTTATGATATTATTGGCTCTCTGTAAAAAAGATAATAAAATCACATTACGAAATCTCTGCGGAATGCTGATTCATTTGTTAAGAATTGAGTTTCATGATGAAAATATTGATCAAATTCCATTAACACATTTCTTTTCTTTTTTATTGTGCTCTTCTATTTGCATCTCTGCATCTCAAGGCTATGAGAAAGGAGCTCCAAGCGTTGAATTCAAGTCGTCAAAGAAAAACGGAGGCAAACTTCTTGTGATCAATGGCATCCGATTTTTCCGCAATCGGCAACGCAATGGCAAACAATATTGGAAATGCAGTTACTATTACAAGCAAAAGTGTCCGACTATAGCGATATTAAATGAGGAAAACCATAACATCAAAATGATCCACGAACACTGCCACCCAATCAATCCGGCATTCAAATGAACCAAGCATTTTAACATTTTTTTTTCAAACTCATGTCTCGCATTTTGATTCAACGGCGCTCCGTTCTACTAATTTTATATTCTATCACGGACAATTTGGCAAGTGAATAAACAATTTATCACAATAAAACTTAAGAATAAGTTACCGAATCGATTTTGAATCACACAAATTCTGACAACCCCAACAAATTTAAGTTTTAATCATTTCTAGACATTTTTTCGTCTTTTCCTTCTCATTTTCCATCTAAATTGAGACGAGGAAATACGCAGCGCGAGTATCCATTTTATAGACGGCAAAAAGAAGGGCAATGTTTTGGTATTGTAATGAATGGCCAAAGGTTTTTCACCATTCACAAATAAAGAGGAAAACAGCTGGTAGTGATATCGAAGTTGTATGCAAATTGAATTATACAACTTAAAATCCAATTCCGAAAGCAAACCCAAGGCAGAAGCCAGATCCAAATAGAACAAAAACAAGTAAATGCCAAATGCAGAAAGAAACTTGCATCATTTGTAGTTTGGGTCAAAACGTCACTTTCACTTACCTCAAAAGTCAAATAATGACAAGTTAAGAAAATTCGTTTCACAACTGAAAAAACATATTTATAAGATACAAGTGTAAGCAATTCCAATGAAATATAAAAAAGAATATTCAAAAATTGTTCCCATTTTGTTCTGCTGGATTTTTAATGTGTTAAACTTTAAAACTGTTTAAATCGTTCTTTTGATAACATTGCCATATGTAATTTTCCATTTCAGATATGGAATTCGAACAAAATCTTAGCACAGATTTCTCGTACAGTACTGGACAGAGAGGATGCCAGCAACTGGTTTATAATAGATACACATATGTAAAAAATACAGTCAACCGGCAGAGAACTATTTGGAAATGCAGCCGAAAGGTAAGTTAGCAACAATGTTAAAATTTTCAAAAACGTTAAGCATCAACTATGATTTATAGTCAAATTAACTAAATACAATGAAGTCGATTTCAGTTGTAAAAAGTGGTTTGAAAACTTAAAGATTGATTCATTATTCATAATAATATTGATAAGCTCTTATCATTTTTTGTATTTATTAAATAATTGAATTTCAGGGAAGTCGCAAATGTCGAGCAAAGATCATAACCGACGTAATAAATGGTCGTACTTACATAGTGAATATTAAAGGGACTCACAATCATCCAATCGTGATCAAACGGAATAAGCCGTTAACACATTTAGCTCGTCGACGCCATCGCATGTCATCGAAACTCAGCGACATGAAAGTCGAAGCGCTCATTGGAGATCACTATCAAGATTTTATCATCGAGGAAGATGATGGAAATTAAAATATTTGAAAAAAAGTACCTCATTAAAAAGTGATATATTTGCTGTCTTCAGTTCTATCACAGGCGATCATCAAAAGCTAAACATTCTTCTAGCAAGAAGTATTTCTCATGAATAGTCTTTTTCTCATGTGTAAAAGTGATAAACAATAAAACATTTTTAAACCATCAAATCATCGTTTAATATTTGCGATTGCATTTTAGAAAGTATGGCACTATTGTGAATCAATTTTATATCGTTTGTTTGTTTTTTCCTGGTTTCTTTTATTTATATGATGTTCGCGATCAGACATGCAAAATGTGAAAATGTCGTATGTAACTTCACCGCGGGGAAATCCGATGTTGATATTGGACTTCAATCGTTATGTGCGAAATCGAGAGAGTAAAAAGCGTGTATTTTGGCGATGCACAAAGTATTATCAAACTCAAATCAATTGCCCTGGCTCGGTGGCGATTACAAAGCCCGATGCACATGGCACGGTCAGCATCAACGTGACTCGTCCTCATAATGAATTATGTGAAATCAAGCGCAAACAAGATGAGCAACGATTTCGCCTGCGATCTCGTGACCCTCTGCGAATCTCATCACCACCATCAATGCCCGCTCCAATGCATGACACGCACACTGACAAGACATTTTAACCACTTACACAAACAATTTTCTACTGGACACACTGTTCATATTGCAAAATATTTACATGAATAAAGACCAACATTTGCAAGATAATTGTGTTGATTAAATATAATGGAAGTTCTTTGTTTTATTCACAAGATATTTATATTTTCTCGCTTCCATGACTATCACTTAATTGTATTCAAACATTTTCTAACCGTTGCCTTTTTTCATTTTGTATTGTGTTTGGACAGGGCTTAAGCGGTGCGAGCGAAAAGTAGAATTTACAAAATCAAAGAATGGCGAGCACATCCTCTTGATAGATCAGCATCGATACTTCAAGGATAAAGAGAATGCGATGGTCGTATTTTGGAAGTGCCATGAATATTACAAATCAAAATGTGAGGCATCGGTAGCGACGATGAAGAAAGATCGAAGACGGGTTGTTGTGATGAATGACACACATATGCATCTCCAACCGCGGAAAACGCCACTGAAAAAGCGATCATAAAAACCATCTAACGAGCTACAATACAATCATTTTAGGCAATTCCAAGTAAAACATTCAACAATTTCTTCTCCTCCAAAACTCAACCTGATGACAATGACTTTTTTAACTTTACTGTTTTTTTTTTCAAAAATGTTGCAAGAATATTATGCTAACCATGTTTTAGCATTGACTTTCAATGCAAACAATTGCGCGAAAGAAACCAACCGTCACAACGAATCATCCAGAGAATGGCCTAATTCATCAAAAGTCCAACTTTTTTGGCATTCAATCAGTCGTTTATGATATCATTGATAAGAAATTTGATAAAGTTGAAGAGATCCAAATTTTAATATTAAATATTTTTTGAACAAAAAATCACGAATAAAAGATGTGTTGATGTTTTCTTGTATTTCATAATTCTTCTTCATTTGAGTTGATTATTTTAGTTATTTTTTTGGCCGATTTGTTTTTCATTTTTTTTTTTCTTAACTAATTCGTTTGTTTTTTCTTATCTTAATTTCGCATAAAACCGCAGAACCGTTGCATATTCACTATACGCATTCGTTGCGTGGCAGACCGGCAATGGTGGCGAATGGAATCCGTTATTTGCTCATGAGTGATAATAACAAACGTATTCTCTGGAGATGCAGCTATATGGCAACCAAATCACTCAAGTGCCCAGCACGTATCACCGAATACAAGGAAAATCCCAGGCGTTACGTTGTCAACAAGGGCGATCATATTCATGCTGAGCTAAAACGTGGAAAATACTTTGTCAAACCTGATATGTTTGCCGATTACTCGATGGTCGAGGAATCAGTGATTGGTTCCGACAGTGAATACACTATGCCTGAGATTCACGACTAGAGAAAAGACATACAAACACATTTTTGTATGCGTATCAAATTCGCTTGGAACTTCCTTATATTAAATCATTCTTTTGAAAATTATCTAAATTTTCTGTGTTGATATTTATGCAATTGACATTTTTTTTTTATTCCAACGCCTTAATTTTAATACAAACGGATGTTCTAAAAATCATCGTGGAGATGTTAGAGATAAACATTTCCTACAATATAATAAGAGTTATTGTAAAGCAACATGCAAAATTATGCTACTAATATGTACAAATTTTGTAGTTCATTTACCTGGTTAACAAGAAAATTTTCACAAAAACAAAACTTTTTCTTCAATTGTATAATAGAAAATTAGTTGATTAATTAAGCAAAAAAGGAAATAATATAGCAATTTTTGGCATAAAATAACAATTTGTCTATTTCAGTATCTATTTCATGACTATGCAATTTCAATGCCAGAGTTTTACTAATATAGAAACTATTTCGTTTGTTTCATTTTCAAGTGAATTCCAGTGAAGGCGACTCGATGCAATTGAGCTACGTTTCAAGTCAAAAGGGGAAATACCAGCTGGCTTACGATGGATACTATTATGTTCGCGAAAAGGTGGTCAATAACAAAGTTTATTGGCGATGTATCGGATACACATCCAGATTGAGGTGCCATGCACGCATTCACACAGTTGGCGATAGCATTGTTCGGAATACACCGCACTCCCACGAGCCGTTTGAAGCCAAAAAGAAATCCTTTTGGACGATCGAGTCCATCGAATCGTATCCACATGAAAATCAATCAATTCAAAGCGAATAATTTTCATTCGGAACAATATGAGTGACTTTTTTCGAGGCTAGGAGAGTTGAAATTTCATCTCAAATACTTTGAACTAATTACAAAATAAAATACTTAAACCAAATCTTGTCTGTATTCATAGATTCCCCTAAAATAAATGAAATCTTGAAACCATATTTATGTTTTTAGCTTCCTTTTTGAAGATTGACTCTCGTGTCCAAACGAACAAGCATTCAAATTAACTAATTCAATTTCTTAAATGTTTCAGATATAAGCGACAGCGATTGGAAACTGGTCGATAAATTGGAATTTTCGAAAACACAACGCGGCCGAAATATGCTCGTTTATGAAGGCTATCGATATGTTACCAACCAAAATAGTACGAAGAATATATTTTGGCGGTGCACGCATTATGTGAAATTCGGTTGTCGCGCATCTGTTGTTACGTCCAGGGACCTAAATATGTTGCGATACGCTGGTGCTCCACATTCACATTTGCCAGAAGGACAACTGAAATAAATCATTTTATGTTTAAGAGTCACGAATTTCAAGAAATACACGAAAAATAAACGCTTTTCTGTAATATTTGGCTTGATTTTTGACTTTGCATTTTTCACCAATTATTTGATCAGACGATGTTGAAAAAAACAAACGCTTTTCGCTAATTTCAATTGTACTATTTCTAGATACGAATGACGAATATTTATGCTATGAGGAAAATATTCTTCCCGATTTCCCATTCACGCAACCGGCCGCATTTCAAATATTCGAAAGTGATTGCAAGATAAATCCAGCACTTATCGAACATTTACGTTTCAGATTCTTTGAGTGTCATGATACAAATGCCGATGAATTTATAACTCAGAATCTCAATAAAATGCTTACAAAAACGGCAGCTTCGGTTTTTTCGTGGAGTGGCACACATGGAGATTTTCCGCTGATGAAATTCGAAAGCATGAAAATTTTGATCGGTTCGTGAAAAAATGTCACGTTGCAAAATACAAATTTCCCATTTCATTTATATAAATTTCGTATTTTTCAGAATGTGCATGTTCATTGTGCGGAATCGCAAAGAAGGATGCCACCGTAATCATCCGGAATTGGTTTATAAATGCTAAGCGATAATTCACGTTTCCATTTAGATTGCTAAGAAAACTAACACATCCGATACATTTGAAATCGGATTTAATGAAACAATAAATTGACACTCATTGAATCAAACGATGCCCCCGTGTTTATTGACTCTATTGTAACGTTGCATATTGAATAATAGCTAGGCAGATGTGATGGACACATGCACGAAAATTGCTTGAATAACATGTCGATTTGATTACTTCACAGGATTTATTGATGAGGCGAAATTCGTTCGATCACGTCGATTCAATAAGATTGATCTGGTCGTGGAGGGATATTTGTATAGCAAAGTTTGTCATACAAATCGTTCAACATTCTGGAGATGTCGACAGGCTCGGTCGAACACATACAAATGCAAATGTCGTGCCGTAACGCGCTCAGTTGATGGAGTCATGAGAGTGAAATTGTCTCAATCATCCGGTCAACACAATCACTTGCCGCTGGCTGATTCCATTCTTAGCCGAATGCAATTGGTTGAATTCAAACAAGAAACGACCAAGCAGAATACGGCAAATGCGAGCACCATAAACCTTCGAGTGGACGTTTAACAGTGCATATATATTAGCGTACTAAGCCTCAAATATCCAAGCTGAGTTTAGTTAGATTAGCAGTTTGATTCAATATATACATTAAACTTAATTTTTGACAGCGTGAACGGAGTTTTCTTTCGAATAGTCTTAAGAGTAAACGAGCCCAATAATAAACCAATTGTTCTGAAAAATAAAAAAAACCATTTATTTCAACCAAACATTTTTTAACATTATGTTCACATTTTTCAGGATTTTCGATTTCGAACAATTTTATAAAACAATATTTTTGAATGTGGTTTCGAATAGATCTGCATATAAACGGTGAATAAGTGAAACCAAAAACTAAAACAATTTCCGTGTTGTTTGTGCCGTCGAAATGATAAATCCTCAGTGAAAATTTTCATGCGAACCATTTCGAAAATAAACAAAAGCGTGCGACTTTATCACAATATTTTCAAGCAGCGGACGGAGTTCCAAGATAAAAACATTTGAATAACGAAACGATTGATTATTTTTTCAAAAACACGACGAAAGATACATTCAAAATTACACCAGAATCTAGATTTTTGTTTGTTTGCGGTTTATATTTTACGCCATTAGAATATCAACAATCTTTAATACCCGGAATATAAAACGCTTACATTTTTGCTCATCTCATTTTTATGTGTTCGCATTCAGTGATCCTTTTACGTTCGTTAGATCAAGAAGTATATCGCAGTTGAACATGTATTGAAAGAAGTGGATTTCGTAACTCAAAGTGTTGGTGAATACGTTTGTGAAATATTAGGAATAATCAATTGAAAAGAAAATTCAAATCACACAAAAATATCATCAAAAAGATAACAAAAAGAATTATAAAACAAAATAACAATCTCTCCCTTATCTCGACGATATACATTAAATCGAAATGTGCATTCATTAAACAAGTTGTGACAATGGCTTCCAATTAAAATCGATTGCTCATAAAATCCACTTTATTAGCTTTTAAAAAAATAATAATAATCCAATACCATTCTCATAACTAATTAAACCTAATTGATTGTGAAATTTCAGACTTTGAATCGAATACATTAAAACCGAATTATATCATTTCACAAAGAGGTCGATTCATGTTGACGCATAATGGTTATACTTATGTGAAGCGTAGCGAGCCAAAAACCTATTCCTCTGAAATGCGAACAAATTGGAAGTGCTCTTTTACTAGAAATCATCGTTACATATGCACGGCCAAAGCATGCACATTCTTTCGAAATGGCATCGAAATCGTAACATTCACTGGAACACATTGTCACGATGTGAGATATTAAAGTGAGATTCAAAATGGGTAAGCCATTTCATAAGATAAAAGTATAGCTCAATCCTCTGGCGCAAATGAAAAATATAATTTAATGTGCTAATAGAATGAATGCATCAATTGTGTGAATGGCTGTCAAACTTGAGAAAATTGATATAGATTCGGTTTCGTGATAATTCTGATGATAAAATCCTGCAATCGATATAAATACATTCTTTGAATCAAAAACACTCTTGTGTGACGCATAGCTTTAAATAAACGCATGATAGCTGAAATAATAGCAGAATGGTATGACCTGGAACGTGATAATGGGTGAAGGCTTCAAAATTCTTTGAAAATAAAAGTTTTAAATATTCAACAAATTCGTTCAACTTTGTGAGTTATATACAAATTTGACGAAGAAGACTTTCCTCATCATGATTCACATAATTGCGATTTTGCTATCAGAGTAATTGTGTTCTAATAGATGTTCAAGCCCTTTTCGAAATACGAACTTTAGTGTTGCACATGAAAAGCGAAACCCCCTATATGTGCGAAATCCTGTTGAATGGTCTGCTGGGAAAATCATTGGCATAGATCAAATCTGTGATTGAAAATATGGACTTCGAATAATAAAGTTATTCATCCAAATCAAAAAGTATTCATCAATAATTTTGGAATGGGGTGAGAATTAAATATAATGTCGGATTCGTTCGGTTTGAATGGCTGATATAATTCACAGAATTATTTGCTTTCATCTCTACTGAAAGGCAGCTGAGTATGAATAAAATGTCTAGTCAAAGTTTTATGTTGCTGCCGCATGTCAATCATAAATTTTACTTATATATTTTACTATTGATTCATTTTTGAGTCTTTTAAGAAAGACGATCCCAAGTTAAAATGAGGTGACTGACTGACTGACTATGTTGATTTTGTATGAAAACCAATCAAAGTTAGCCGACTGCCCTAATTTAAGCAAATAAAGGCGGTTCCGGTTAACTGCATTTAAATATAATCGATTAATATCTCCTTTTTGTACTGAAAAAAGGCAATCATTGTCTGCCGGCTTCATCCCAAGCTAGTCACTTATCACACGGGATCACACGGTTGGTTTAAGGTAGTTTTTTTAATAACCCTTTTTTGCATTCATAAACTTTCAGATGAAATTGGCTTCCATTGGCTTCCATTTCAAGTCAGGCCATATCAAATTGTCAAACAGTGGATTTTATCTATTATATAAAACGGGACAGTCGGAAATCTGGAATGAAAACCGATTGGAGATGTGCATTCATCAGCAATAAATGGTTCAGCTGTAAAGCTCAAACATATACGGGATGTGATGATACTGAATGTGTCAGATTTATCTCATTCTCATGAGCCCAATAAATAATGTGAACGGAAATTATATTGAAAATAAATGAAAATATAATAGAAATGATTATTGAAATTGCAGAGTTGTAAATAAAAAGAATTTCTAAACGTATTTTTGTCGAAAAATTGCTAATAAAGATGACATGTTATTTATAAAAAAAAATGTGCAAAGATGCGATGTTTCTATTGAAATTTGTACTAAATTTCATGAGATTCAATGAACTGATAACCATTTCGTGCTTTTCATTTTTGTGATATTTCAGAGCAAAGTTTCATAGAGCCAAAATATATTATATCAAAGAGAGGCAATTCTATGTTGACACACAATGATTTTATCTTTGTTAAACGCAGCCAAACAACGATTTCCTCATATGGACTACGAACGGATTGGAGATGCTCACACACAGAGAAGAGCCGTTACAGTTGTACGGCAAAAGCGCATACATTTCTGAAAAACGGAATTGAAACTGCCATGATCATTGGAATGCATAATCACATAGCAAAACCTCGAACCATCAAATTTTCTAAAAACTAGAATGTTAAAATTCAATTTGAAATTATTCATTCCATGCAATGATCACAAAGAAGCATCTGAAGACGATGATTTCTTAAAATAAACATAACTCCGAAGACAAAAATAAATGTGTTATTTTGAACCAAACTCAATACTTTTTCCTTATCACAGTCGTCAAAGAACGAATTCGCCAAAAGAATGAAATTGTGCCATAATAAAGTTTTAATGATAATACTTCTTTCTTATGGCTAGGCGGCGTTATAGTGCTCAATCCAGAGTATGCCGTGTCGGTTAAAGGACGATATATGCTATCGCACAATGATTACAATTTCACGAGAGTGAAAACATTGAGAGAGCCGGCTGGATCGGTGAAATCGACATGGAGATGCACTTTCAAAGGAACAAAGAATCGAAAAGGCTGCAAAGCGACTGCGATAACCATCGATGACAACGGCATCTCGAGAGCTGTTTTCAAAGGATTCCATTCTCACTTACCTCAAAACCGCAAATAATATTTCCCTCAACTATAATAAGGATTTATTCTGAGCAGAATTTCATTTTTCAGTCCATATTGGATACATACAGGCGATATTCATAATCATTAATTCAAATTTAAATAAAAGATTGATTTTAATTCAGAAGGTGTCTATATTTGCATTAAACTTATTCTGTAGCAGTTATTAATTATTCTTACTTATTTGAAATTTCCCTTTATTTTATTGTAGAAGAAGTGATGAATCTGAAACATGTCAAAATTCGGGAAGTATTTATGTGAACAACGCGCAAGGGCTGCGATGAACAGAAGGCCAATTATGGTTGAAGGGGACACAAAGATAAAACAACCAATGACAAATAAAATTTATTCAAAGTTTAAAGTTTTTGAAGACTTCCTGGTCTATGCCAATCTAATTCAATTTCAACCATTTTCCAGATTATGCAAATATATGATTATTTACTGGCCAATTTACGAGAATTCGTGCTGTTAATCTAGAACGGAAAGTTGAATTTAGTTCCAAAATAGGAGGAAAATGCATATATTCACCAAAACCATCGAGAGATTTACTGATAAATTTGTGTTACGTTTTCATGTTCAAATAAAGAAAAATACAAAAAAAAAAAAATTGTGTCGGATGCATTATTTGTTAAAAACATTAGTATATACACAAATCTAATTTGAATTTTCTTTATTACTTTCGTAGGCTTCGATGTTGAAGCGACATTCACACTTTCACACAGGAATCAGTTCAAATTGATTCACCAGGGCTTTGACTATAATAAAAGCGGTTACTCAGAAGGAACCAAGACCACGACGTGGCGTTGTGCATTGAGCCACACTTATCCTAGCCTCGAATGCCGAGCTAAGGCGTACACAAGACGAATAGGCATGATTCAGAAGGTTAAAATTTTTGGTGAACACACGCATAAAATTCCCAGTGAATTAGATGCACAAAGTCGTAAACATATTTTGCAAAATGAGCGACGCAGAAAAAAATCTATGGGAACGAAAAAATCAACTCAATCGAAACGTTCACAAGCCAAAACTGGCCTGAACATTAAACCACAACTTCAAGCAGGGCAATCTAAAAAACCGCCGCAATCTAAGAAATCTGAATTAAAAGCCGTTCAATCAAAACTTGCACGAAACAAAACGCTTCAGGTGAAGCCTTCACCAATCAAACTCCCACAATCCGAGTCGAATCAAGCCAGGCCATCTCAAGCTAGAGCTCCACAGACCCAAAGAGTCTTACAGCCAACTGCTAAGCTTGGGGTTCCTATAATTCATAGCGTTCAAGGAAGCGTTATTGAAATCGAGCCAGAAGACAGGAAGATACAAATAAACATCTAATTCATGCGTAAACATTCTGATCAGAATATTAATAATTTTTTATTTGACGAATTCAGAGTTATTCAATGTTAGTTTTTCTTATTATTCAATAGAGTTTAAAATTGAATTGATTTTTTCCTGATGTTGTAGTTAAAATGTGAAAAATATTTTCTCGCGTTCAACGAAAGTCAAGTCAATGTATATTATAATATTTCAAAAGTTTGGCCAATACCTCATTTAGTAATTTCTTAAGTGTTAAAATAAAAACTATAGCAAAAGCTGCGCGGAAATTAGCAGTTAGGACCAGCTTCATCAAAACTTCAATGGAGAAAATCAACAAAACAAAAATTTTCCGTATTTTTTCTATCGAAAATATCGCCCGAAATAAAATATTTGTATTTTCGTACTCAAGAGAAAAAAATCACATTTGTTTTCATTGATCAATTCATTGATTGTATTGAATTCAAGGTTTATTCGCACATTTAACTAACTAATCTGTAATTATCTCCGAAGGTTATCCTGACGAAGCCGAATTCACTTTATCTCGTCGCGGACAATTGAAATTGGTGCAAAATGAATATGAATTTACAAAGGTACGAAAAGGCGTGAATGGAGTTACAACATGGAGATGCGCCCTACCGCATAGCTTCCCACAATTTAAATGCGATGTAAAAGCATTCACAACGAAAGTTGAAGGCAAACATATGGTGAGAGTGATTGGAACGCACACCCATTCACCGAGCACACAGCTTGAGATGAGACAACGTAGAAAATTCAGCACAAATAATAGCACGTTCAAGCTGATTTGAGGTGGACCTAATTCGCTTTGGAGAAGATTAGACAAATTCAACAAAGGATTTCATGTGTACCATTGTGCAAAGCCGCATTTCGCTGATCTTTTCGAAGCATTAAATAAACTTTCGAAAAAAAAAATGGTTGTTTTACTTTAGAAAGATTTTTTCGGTCTGATTAATGCAATATAATAATCCAATTCCTTTTTTCTTTTAGGTTACGATGAAGCTATATTTGAATTAACTAAAAGGGGTAAATTTAAATTAATTCATAAAGGTTTCGCGTACGTAAAACAAACCACACGGAGAACTGGTGAATATTGGCTCTGTAGCTCAACTCGGCGCGGACAATGCAGAGCCAAAGCAATTACTATCCAAGTCAATACAAAGCAAACCGTGAGAGCTTATGGCCACCATAATCATCCCCCAATCGATACTTTACCTGATAAAAAATAAAATAACTCCACCTTTTTAGTGATTATTATCAAAAAATATGAATGGATTGATTCGGAAGGCAGTGACAAGTATTATTTCATAAATGACCATTGCATTCCAATATACTTTTTTTTGACTAGACACAAGGGCCTTATTTCACCAAATATGCTCACGCAATGAAAATCTCATAGTTTTACAATTTATTTTATATGGGAGCTGATTTACGCTTGAGAATATTTACAAAGTAGTAGAAGATATGCTGAAAAATGAAGTTACCTTCAATTTTATGTGACAAGAAATTTGAGCATATCTTTTAATAATGTACACATCACAACAACAATTGTTGAAAATATTCTCAAACGTATTACAGCTCCCATTTAAAATACACTAGAAAACAATGAGAACATTTTCGTATGAGCATATTTGGTGAAATAGGGCCAAGACCACCAAAATTACACACGAGATGCTAGAACAAACCTAAAAATCAATAAAATTGGATGGAAATAAAATCAAGCATTTGATGGAATTCATTTGCTTTCATACAAATTTTTACATTAATACTAAATGTTTGTTAAAAATCGCATTTCATTTCTCAGATTTTATATTTTCAGAAGAAAGAGAAGAATGTCAAACAATGCATTTGATTCGATATTTTCACGGCAATTACAATTTGATTTAAAATGTTTTCAAATATTCGCAATTGAGAGTCGCAAAAAATGTTACATTTTGGCGTTGTCTTTATCATCGACGCCACCATTGCAAAGACAAAACTAGAAACCGAACAAGTTATTCAGGTTGAATAATCACAGTTTATGACGCACATAACCATTACTCAAAACAAAATTGAAAAGAATAACAAAAACTTAATTGACTTCATCGCTATTTTCCATATATTTAAAATTATTAAAGTTTGGAACACATATGGAAAAGATGCGTTTCATTTTAAAAAAAATTTAGATGTACATATTAAAAATATCATGTTTGTGTATGTTTTGATTTTTTCGATTTCGCCCAATTCACTTTCTCAGCCCGAAAAAATCTCAAACTAACACACTGCGGATTTGAATATACGAAAAAGTGTATACGCAACGACATAACACACTGGGTTTGCGATAAAACACGACGAACGCAATGTAAAGGAAAGGCTCAAACTCGATATTTTGGCTCAAAACAAGTTGTCAAAGCGTACGATTTTCATAATCATTCAGCATATAATACAGAAATGGAGTCGTAATTAGATATAACTCATTTGTTCCCATATGACTTCTCTATACATTGTTGATTATTTTCTGAAAATTTCCAAATATTCTTTTGCATTTAAAGATCGATCTTGAACTAAAACTTCTCAATTCATATTGACAGTTGTTGAAAGCAATTTGTTGAAGTTTATGAAGTAACAGAAGCTGTAACATAAATTTAAATTTTTATTAAATTCTGTTTGAGAAATTGGAAATTGGATTTTATTTAGCAACACTATTGTTTCCTATTGTTTTTCATGTTCATTTCACATTTTCCATTTTGACGTATTTTGGACAGGTTTTCATGATGAAGTTGAATTCGCGCCGACTGCTTTTGGCAATTCAAAATTGATTCATGAAGGTTTTGCGTGTGAGAAAAATTACGGATAAAAAGGCGTTGGAGGTGTGTTAAACACCGACCAAAAAGTGGAAATTGTAAGGAAAAAGCCAAAACCAAAAAATTTGGCTCAAAGCTGTATGTCAAGGTGTACGACGGACATAACCATCTTCCAGATGCCATTCATTGAATAGATTCAAAACCGAATTAATAGAAAACTCAAACTTAAAAATTTGGGCCAGAATAATGTGATAAACTCTATGAAGAACCACAACCATCTCTAAAATGACTTCAACATTCAACACAATTTGTATTCACGATTGCATGAAGCTTTAACATAAGTTTCAATGTTTATTAAACTTTGTCTAAGAAATAGAAACTTCGATTTGATTTTTGCACCACTTTTGTTTTCTTTTGTTTTTCGCTTGACATGCCATGTTCATTTCACCTTTTCCATTTCGTTGCATTTCGAGCAGGTTTTCACAACGAAGCAGAATTAGCGTCGACTGCTCTCGGCAATTTCGATTAAATGGTGTTGTCTATTGGCGACGTGTAAAATTTCAAATGAAAAATGGACATGTCAAAGCCAAAGCCAAACTCCCACCATTTGGCTCAAAAGAATACGTCGAATTGTACTATGAACATAACCATCTTTCAGAAAAACATAATGCTTCAAACATAGAATTGAGCTCTCAATGGACCTGGATGCCTTTTATTGATGAGTTTTTAAATTGATCATCTGTAACAAAATAACGGCAAATTCAAGCAAATCTCTAACGGTTTCGAACAATTGCAGAGAAAAAACCGAAGCTCAACAATTTTTTAAAGTTTATTTTATAAATTTTATAATGAATTCTGAAATGGCATAAAATTCGAAACAATTCCATCACGATATAGTGTGATAATTGAATACATCCTACTGATTAAGCAAACGAAATAAGGATTTTATTTTGTACGACTATTGATTTCATGAACATTTCTATTTCTTTTTTTATCGTATGTTGAACAGGTTTCCATGATGAAGCTGAATTCACATTGAATGCCCTCGGAAATTTCAAATTGATTCATAAACATTTTTCGTATGTCAAATATCATAAACAAAATGATGTTGTGTTTTGGCGTTGTACAAAATACGCACCAAGACAAGGACATTGTAAGGCCAAAGCTAAGACCCAGCAGTTTGGCTGCAAACAATTTGTAAAGTTGTACGACGAACATAATCATCGCCCGCCGAATAAATGAATTGGGATCACAATGGATTTGAATTAAAGAGGGATGCCTTTCGTTCGATAGTTTTTTAACATATCATTCTACTCAACTTGTTACCAATAAAAAAAATCGTGATTGTTTTGTAAGGGCTATTCAAAACAGCAAAGAGTTGCAAATTATTCCAAAAATCTGTACATTATAAAACTTGAATAAAACGGTTCAAATCTTTTCTGTAAGAAACTCGTTCATTTTCCATTTATGGAAACATGTAAAAAATATTTGTGTATAATACTTTAGTATTGGGTATGGTTCATCATCAAAGTACACAGCAACTGATAAAAAATTTATTATATTTCAATAGATTTTGATGAAGAAGCCGAATTCACGATGACAATGCGAGGAAATTTTAAATTGCTTCATAAAGGTTATGAATACATAAGAAAAGAGGTTCGAAATGGTATCACATCTTGGCAATGCGTGAAATCGCGCTGGAAGCAGTGCCGAGGAAAAGCGAAAACCCGATCAGTTGGTCCGAGGCAAATGGTTAGAAGCTATTATGCACACAATCACCCGGCGGATAAGATCGATATTGACGATAAATAGAATTTATTGTTACACTTCGAATGTTTAATAAATCGAGACTACTTATCATAATCTGATTCGTTAGTCATCTAAATTAATATGTTCATTCCAACACGAGAAACTATAGTGCATTCGATTTTTGTATTATTATTTTCTCTCGAGATCATGCGAATAAAACATAAACATTTTTTTATTTTTTATCGAAATTTGTATTAAATCGGAAATAATGAACGGCTGCATTTGATTTTGGATTTTTAGACAGATACTTCAAGACTCAATATCAAATTTAGTTCAAGTCCAAATGAGTTTTATATTATATTTTCGAATAGAATTCAAGGATGAAGCTGAATTTTTGCTGACGAAACAAGGTAATCGGAAGTTGATTCATAACGGTTTCACGTATATGAAGCGCGACTTCAGAAATGGCATCACATTTTGGCGGTGCATTTATTTGCGAACACAATGCAAAGGAAAAGCCCACACTCGAATGATTGGATCCAAGGAAATGGTATATGCTTATTGCCCTCACAATCATTTGCCACTCTCCGCATATGAAGACTGAAGACTGCATGCAAAATTATTTTTGCACTGTTATTACCGGCACATGCTAACATAAGCTCAATTTCAGTGAGTATTTTAATTCTTGAGGATTAAAATAGCAAGGCTACTGTGATATTCTTTTCATTATAGGATTCAGAAGTGAAGTGAAGCAATACCAATACCCATACTCATACGCATTTTGGATTTGTTACGATAGTTCAAGTTAAAGGAATCAATTTGAATGGAATCGCTTGATCTTATTCTTTTGAAGCTGGAAAATAGATATAATTTTTGACGAATGTCTACCTCAATGTTAAAACTACTGTAATTTTTTCTTATGAAAAAAGTTTAGAAAATACTTCTTCTATTGATTGATATATCTTATTTGTTATGGTTTCAACATTTTCGATACAAACACATTCTCTAAAGCTTCTGATTCCAATGCGCACCATTGTAATCGTGTAAATTGATTGGATTAGAATTTTAATCTATATATTTATTTCAATCGTTGACGATCAAGAACGTTTATAATCTTCATCGATTGCGTTTTTGAACCATTTGAAATAGATTTTTTACAAGGCGGAATATTGTTACAAAAAATCGACAGCGCGTGTAATACGGCGCCCTTGGAAATAGTTCCTTAACGAATATAATTTTTACGTAAATTGAAAACAGGTAAAATTGGTGCAAATCAAATGTTGACATAGCAAAATCAGGTACTAGATTTTGCTGAGCAGTCTTAAATTGAAACAATAAATAATAAATAGATTTGACTATTCTATTCGTGCATATTAAATTCAAATGAAAATACCAGACATGATCCAATATTTTTTATATACAAAAGTGACAAGCATTGAATAAAACTGACGTTTCTCTACGATTTTTCAAGCAGATTTTGGTGAAGATGCTGTATTTACTGTTACAATGCAAGGCCACTGGAAATTGGTTCACAAAGGGTTTTCGTACACAAGAAGAGAGACGAAAAATAACATCACTTTTTGGAGATGCGCCAAGCGAAATAAATGTAAAGGAAAAGCTCAGACTTGTCTAATTGGATTGCGACATTTAGCTAAAGCATATGATGAACACAATCACCCTCCAGCAATAGAGTCAATTGAATTATAGGAATATCAAAAACATAACCGTCAAACGGCCCAAAGATTGTATCTAATTATGTGAAATTATGGCAAAGCCATAAAATAATATTTTGCAAACGTATTTTATTTGTAAATAAAAATATTCCAGGCATGGCGTCATCTTCCGGCGTTCATTAAATTAAAAAATGGGTTCAAAGGAGAAGCGAAGATCTGTTTCATTGGTCACAAAAAAAGCTGTCGCATAGATCTTGTTATTGATAGACAAACAACAATGTGATAATTTAAATCTGTACGCGAATTAAACAAAATCGGAATGATTTTTATTTCGAAGACAACATTTTTGCGATCATATTTCGATTACATCTCCATCTCATCATCTTCCTCCAGAGCTGTTTTTTAGCTAACTTGTAGCAACAAGATTTCCAATGATGGGAAATTCGAGCTTGATAAATCGAACACGCGTCATACGAAAAGCTAATGCTCAAATATTTGACAAAATGGAAGAAATTTTTTTGTTGTTGTTGGAGAATTCTTGCGATATTTGATTCAGGATGGAGGAACTTCCAACATTTTACACGGAATATTCATGTCGAATTGGAAGAATTCCCGAATTTTTAGAAGACAAGTTGATAAAAAGATGAGAATCCCTCCAATTTCTCTAATTCTGTGAATCCAAATAATACAAAAATACCTGAAAAAAGAATCTTTTTGATCTGGTTTTGCTTTTTAAGTAGCTCAAATCAAATTTCCACATTTATTCTATCCTCGAGATGCAATAGAACGTCATTGAACTCGATCATTATGGATTTCAAGGATGCGGAGTTGCAATATAAAATTAAATAAATATAAAAAAGTTTGCCAGAGAAAGAAACGACTTGGACCTTCGACGCAATTTAAGTGGTTAAAGCATATTATTTCTACAAATATCTTTCAAAACGCTCGAATGACACAATAAAAAACTTTCTCAAAGAAATCGTCACTTTTAAATATTTATTAAATTTGGTTGTAAAATAAATAAAAATCTAGTATTGAATGACACTAAAAATTTGTATTCGTTAGCAAATACTAATAAAATTTCTTCACTCCTTAGTTTTAGACTTTCACCAAGAGGATTTTACAACGTCCAACAATTTCCAATTCAAACTGATGCATAACGGTTTTGCGTATACAAAAAGATTCTTGCGAAAAGGTATCACACATTGGTGATGCGTCTGACGAAATGAATGCAGAGGAAAAGCATTAGCGCTTAATATTGACTCGAGAGAAATGCTGGAGTCATAAGACCGACACAATAACCGCCCAGATGAACACTTACGATAGATTCACAAGAAATGTAAATTGACAAGCTTTCATTAGCTAATGGAACAAATGCTACGTGTGTTTTGAGACGCAAACGCGAAAATTGACCATACACAATTAAATTTTAATGTGAATTTCTGCCAACACTGGATGTTACTTCCTGGCGATGGGAAGCATGGCAACGGCCAAAACCAGTTCAAATAATTATGACAATGAAATTTAAGACAGAGAGAAATATTTGCTGGTTTATATCAAATAAAAACACAATAAAAAATTCTTCAAATTTTGTGTCTCTGTATATCGAAAGTGTAATTGATTGTTCAATCAAATTTGATCTCGAAAATGTGTCAATTTTACCGTAGGTTTTGTTGACGAAGCGGTATTTGCAATGACGCAATTGGGAAGATTTAAATTAATATACAATGGTTTTGAGTATACAAAAAATTATGTCCGACAAAAAAGCACATTCTGGCGATGTACCAAAAATCGTCGGGAAAAGTGCAAAGGGAAAGCGGTCACATCTAAATTCGGTGCACGGGAAATGGTGAAAACATATGGATATCACAATCACGCGGCCGATCATGCGAAGGATCATACATTTAAGGAGGCTTAGATATAAAGTAAATATGCGAAATTGTGCTCTAAGCTTAGTTCAAATTGTAACATGATAACTAACTAAGTCATTTTCAACAAAGATTCGAGAAATTGATATTTTCATATCAAAAGAGATTTATGTGCTGGTTTGAAATATGATCAAAAAGCGACACTATAACTTTAAGATTTTTCCATTAGATCTTTAGAAATTCAGTCTATTTATTGGATTGTTACAATTTGGACTATGTTACAATTCGGCATGTTTCCTATATATTGATTTTTTCGTTTGATTGAAATTTTAAATTCGAGTTATGTGAGCCATAATTGATTTTCATTTCATTTACAAAAGATAATTTATGTACAAAGCATTGAACCAAAACATGAAAGTCATCCATAATTTGGACTGCAAGACAAAGAAAAAAGACAATTTGATTAAAGTTATTTCAAAAGTTTTGGAATTTCGCCTTTTTTGTTGAATGAACGTACAATTTATTCCAATTTTATTCGAGAAAATATGACTAATCTTCAGGAATTTGAATTGTTTTGTCGCAGGTGAAGCAACATTTACGATGACAGTGCGAGGCAACTCCAAATTGATACATGACGGATACGAGTATACAAGAAATGGAATGAGGAATAACATAACAAGTTGGCGATGCGTTCGAAGTCGATGGGAGCAGTGCAAAGGAAGGGCTAAAACTCATCAAATCGGTCATAAACATTTGGTGAATGCGTACGGCTTACACAATCATCCACCGAAAAAATTGAATAACAAGATAAAAGAGGAAACATTTCCTCAATTTTTCTGACATTTTTGTATCATTTTTTGAAATAGAAATTAAATTCTAATTAGAAACGACGAATCAACCGTTATTTTATTCGACGAACAAATCATCGACACTAATTTTAAACAAGCTCTCATCAGAAATTCCTCTCTTTTGAACAGTTGAAGCAACTTTTACATTCTCGGCAGTAAGAAAACTCAAGTTGACCCACCATGGATTTGGATTTTATAAGCACCGGTTGCTACCAAATGGCGGGACTTATTGGCGATGTGACAAGTATTAGAAATACGAGTGTAATGTAAAAGCTCACACATTCAAAGATGGAACAAGAGAATTGGCAAAATTATTTGAGAAGCATAATCATAGACCGTAGCGCGTATGATACATTCATACAACAGCTTTGAAGTGGTGAGACAATTGCTAATAATAGAAAGTTTACAACAAATTATGTAGATTGGAATAATTCATTTTTAATATAAATTTTTCTGCTCTGATTCAATAGATGCCATCGAGAAATATAACTAATAATTATATTATTCCATTGAAAGGACAATCATACATCAAAATAGAGCAATATTCAAATAGCACTCGAAACAATTCATCGATGTAAAACGATATAACTCTAAAATTGTGATAGAATATTTTCCAAAAAATTATAGATTTTATCTGTTGTTACGCACATTAAATAGAAATGAATGAAAAAACCGTTTGAAAATTGTTTCATTTCATATTCATCTTTTTTTTCTTCATCTCAAAATTAACAATCATTCGTATTTTTCAGCAGGATTGAATGGTTATAATGAAGAAGCAACGTATACGGTGTCAAATCGAAACAGTTTCGTTTTGGTTCACAATAGTTTTGGATTCAATAAGCATCGGGTCCTACGTTGTGGCGCCACATATTGGTACTGTAGAGGGCAACGACAGGAGAAGTGTCCAGTTAAGGCATACACAAAGCAATTTGGCAATAGAAATCTCGTGAAAATAATTGGAATCCACAATCATCCGCCAGATGCCTAATTCAACTTTTCCATGCCATTCTGTTGAACGGCTGAACCAAATGCATTTTAACAGCTATGATTAAATTGTATCATGCTCGCTAATCGTGGTTTTATTTGATTCATTTAGTTTTAGATCAATATTCATACAGACATAAGTTTATTTTCACGCAAAATCGTGTACGAGTTCGCCAAGCAGCACTCAAAATTCTCTAGAGAATCAAATATTTACCTTTCAATTGAATTGAGAATGCAAACAGACGAAATCTATTTTGAATTTAATAAAAACATTAAGTTAAATAATTGTTTTATTTAGTGTTCCTAATTATTGCATAATAAACTGTGTGATTTTTTTGTAGCTTGATCATTTTCCAGACAATTCAGCTAATATATATTTGTTTCATCTCATTTCAGCGGCAGAGCGGGAGAAGTTCACTGAAATTGCTCATTTTGAACCATCTCAACGTGGTAGTGTCGTGCTATATTACGAAGGCAAGCGATTCACTCGCGACGGAATGTTTGCCGATTCAACCAATTGGAGATGTTGTTACTTCCGAGACAAATGCCGAGCGAGAGCAATCACCAAGCAAATAAATGGCGAAACTCGTGTTCGCGTCACAAATCCAAATCACACCTGCACCAATAAACGCAAACGAGCTCAGAAATAATCGGATTGTTTCTCATTTTCAGCATTCTCATTCCACATCGATTCAACTTAGCAATTTAAGTTCTTAACCGAATAAACGTTTATAACAAACAAAACGAACTACTGCCAAATTTGATTTGTAACTTTTTATTTGACCCTCTGTAAAGTTGAATTTAACATTTGATTACGGAAAATTAGGTTGAGACAATCTCTACTAATAAAGTGATTTATTTCAGTTGCAGGTTATCAATTAGAAGCACAATTTATTCGGTCAAAACATGGGTCGAGGTCTTTAATTGTAAACGGAGCTAAATTCGTCCGCGATAGGTAAGTGCACTCACTTATTTTCTTTGGAAAATTAATAAAAAATTTAAATGAAATTAATAAATGAAAATGGATCTTCAACACTTGGAATAACTCTTTATCAAATTTCTTAAAATAGGAAAACCAACGAGACGACTAATTGGAGGTGTTCCAATTTTATTCGCTTCAAATGTAAGGCAAGGGCAATCACTCGTATAATAAATGGAATTGAAATGGTGAAAATTTCGAAACCGCAGCATACGCACGACATCGATCCATTCGATTTTAGTTATATTGAGTATTTGGATCCACATCTTACGATGGAATAAGCAGTTTTTCAATTCAAGACTGCAAATACGCATTAAACAGAATTACATTGTACTGTTTTGAGCATTAATCACTTAATTCTGTGTAAAATAAAGTCAAACACCAAGTTGAATGCCTTCTTTAAGTCTTCGCACTTTGAAGTATATTCATTTCAAAACGTTAAATTCACGATAATAATGCAGAAAATAGATAAAAAATATTTTGTCTTGAAGAATGTCAATTTCATCACATTTAATTTCATGGTCTGTTGAAAAGTTTTTTTTGGAAAATTGAAATGTATAATTTAATGACTTGCAATCTAATGGAATTTAAACAAGTAAGTGATTGTTTCTCTTGAGGTATTCAAAATAGTAAAACGGTTTTGTTGAGCAAAATATTGTTTGTTTTCATATCATCAATTCATCAAGAGGAAGCCGATTCAGAACCGAATCAACCAAAAATCATTTTTTTGGATTACTATTCGATGCCTTTTTTCAGTACTAATAATTTTACTGTTTATTCGCTACTTTCAGCTACATTTGTCATCATTGAAACAACAAAACTTGACGTCTGTTGATTAATTTTGGATGGGCATAAGATTGGTTATGCCAGATTGAAGCGATTCACCCAATTAGTTGGCGATGAACTTGAAACTAAGCTGATGAATAAACATGAAATAATCGGAACCACAAATGTGATTCATCGACATATAGATATAAATGATTTCAGACTTATCAATATTGAAATAAAATAATTAATGATCGATATTCTTTGCCATCGGCATAAGATCATTGTTATTAAAATGAGTGTATCAAAAACTCACAAATCGTCGTTCGACCTTATTGGTTCAACTTTTTTAAGTGAAATTTTTCCAAATTATACATTCAGAAAAAATGAATGTTGAGACTTGAATTTTTTGGAGCATTTTGATGATCTTCAAAGATTATACTCTCTTTGAAAATTGCCACAGCTCGTAGTTTGACTATACAAATTTAAACTGTGCATGATCATTGCTTTCAATTCACTGTTTCATCCAATAACCGAAAGCTTACGTTTGTTTTTCAGAATATACAACATATGCGAAGATCCATATTACCAACAATGGGTATCGTCACTTAATACTGGACGGTTTTCGATATGGAGAGACGAAAGTCACTGATCGATGCATCCTTTGGCGGTGTACATCGAATATTCGTGATCACATGAACAAATCGAAACGTTGCGTTAAGACGATCAGAACAAGAATTATCAATGGATATGAAATGATTCGCAACACAAATATCAGACATGAACATCCGCGCCAAACTAAGCGTTCTAATTGAATTCCTATGTAAAATTTGCAACCAAAATTAACTTTTCAAATGAATCCTGCGCAAATATTTACTTCGTAGCATATGTATTAAATTGTCTGGTGTGATTTTTTGTTTCTTTTAATCCTGGAGAAGATTTTTAAAGTAGGTAATTTCATTAGAAATGTATGCAATACTTCGGTAACGAAGCAATAGCATTGATGTAAGACGAAAAAAATAAAATAAAATTTCATCAAAACTCTGAATATTGCTCAATCATTTGGTTGTTTCGTTATCTATACTGAGACTTGCACATCACATGACAAATAACTTACACATTTTTCATTTGGTTGTTGTATTTCTAGGGTTTCTGTACAAGGACTATGCCATTACTTCAGTTAATCAACGAGGACATCAGTTTCTCATTTGCCCCCTGGGCTACAAGTATAGTTTGCATGTGACGTCACACAATGGAACATGGTGGCGATGCAACTCAACCGTTCGTGACAAAAATGATAAGCCCAAACGATGCCAGCTACGCGTGCGAACCAAATTGATCGATGGCTACGAGATGATCGAGCGAGTCAAAAGACATAGTCATCGGCCATAGAGCAGGTGAATTTAATACTCTAACGATAATACGCAATGAAAAATATTTAGGAATTCTAAAAGAATCGGTTATGCAAACAGGAGCAATGAATTCCATACTTAATAATTGACAAAAATAATTGTTGCAAAATAAATAGTGTCATCCAGAATGTGTTTCAAGTGATAGATGTATTTCAAATTTCACACCCATTGATGAACATTATAAATGAATTACATTAATCTAACAATCTTCTGTTATGACTTTTGCAGAATATTCCATATGCACCGGAAATTTTGTTGGGGGCAAAGGCAAAGCGACACATTCGAACATCGTCGAATCTTGCTTGATGGCAGCTTAGCCTGCCGAATCATTTCATAATGGACATGCAAATGAAAAATCAAGGGCAAAATGATTCGAAGCATTTTACACGATCACAAATTAAATGGACTACATCAACCATACTTTAGCAATTTATAGAACATTATTTGTGCAACTCAATAAATATATCGAAATAATTGCGTTGTTTCTATTTTGGTTTCCATTATGCAGTTTCTGAATATGTAGCTAATTTCTGATGCAGAAAGATAGTTCAAGTGTTAACTAATTTTTGATTTCAGTATTTACTTACAAAGCGAAGCCATACGAAATCGAAGGTGTTCAGTACATTCAATCGAAGCGAGGGACGGATCATGTACTGTTCGATGGCAATACGTTCACACCAAACGAAAAAATATCTGATGGTCAAGGCAACCGCACATGGAAATGTTCGATGTACTACAAAATGAAATGTCGAGCACGAGTCACAACGCGTAGGGTTGGAACGAAAGAATTTCTTAAGCCGTCACATCATTCACATAATCATGGAAGGCTCTTTTCAACTGAACACGTTCTGTGCTAGCTATTATCAATCAATTAAGCATATTTGTGACCAAAATCTTTCAATAATAAGACATTTTAAGCAAAAAAAAAAAAAGACAATGGAAACACGATTTTTGATATTGAGACTTTAAATCTCATTTGATGATTTTCAGATTCTAAATTTTAAATGAAATTAATTTCTTTTGCATACAGATGTTACGTGCAAAAGAGACGAAGCGGCAATTCGGGAGATTTGCATACAAAATAAGAATAAGATGACGAGTACGGCTTATATTGGAACCGTTGCTGGACAACGTGGAAATCCAAAATTGGTTCTAAACGGTTTTGCATACATTCCAAACAAGCGCATTAAAGAGAAAACATACTGGAACTGCGCTCAAGTGAGACAGAAAAAATGTAAAGCGCGATTGATTACGGCCGGTTCGATGAACAATATAATTGTGACCTACGCACAGCATAGCCATGAACAAGAATTCTCCGTTTAGACCACGATCCGTCAATATCAACAACTGATAAGGGTAGAGTGCAATATCTAGTCTCTGATTACGATCTATCTGAGGAGTCAGAATGCGATACACCGTGTATACACGAAAAGTTGTTGTACCTTATTTGCAAAATTACCCCTACTTGTGATTGGCGTGTTGTGTGAATTACATTACTAATCATTTGGATCGATGTTAACACGGTTAATTGAACATCTTATTTTTTTTTTCATATTTTGAGATGCTCATTATGAATGTAACTAATATTTGTTCACTTCTTTTTCGGCATAGGTTTCAAAACAATGACAAACGACAATCGATATCACCATTGATGTTCGTCGGGCAGAAACGTAAGACCAGCATCGACGCGAGCGCCCTTAATTCAATGGAAAACTCAGTGCAATTTAACTATTCTTTACGGAACTCACGCATGATATTTTGATGGCATTCACTTATATTTACATCACGATTAATATCATTTTTGAGTACTGAGTGCAGACTGCAGACACTTTAGTAACTATTATTTGGTGATGTATACATAAATTGCAAAAAAAGTAGACAAAGCAACTGTTGAAGAGCATCAGTTTGCAATAAATTTATCGGCGATGGAATACGACGAAATTCCATACTTTCGACATCATTTGAGGAGCATAAAAGAATATGTGAAGTTCAATTAAAGTCAAGCTATTTATAATTTGATAAATACATTAACGTCGGAGCGTTTTGCTTGTCTTTCATTAAAAAATGACTGATTCCTAAACAATGGATCAAAAAGTGGTTCATCCTAAACTTTTCCAGTAGACATTTTGTACGGAAAAACCTACAATAAAAGAATAATGTAAATAGCTTTCTGCAAAAATAAAGATATTTGTTCAGAAGAAAGACGTTTTCAGGACTTATTCCAAGTCACTTCTATTTGAATTATATGTTCATAGAAAATATCCATCGATAGTGCAATTGAATATTCATTTGAATTTATTCTATCGTTGGTGTAGGTTACAATTCATTTGCCTATATTGTTGAGACGATTCGTGGCTATCGTCATTTGCTGTATGAAGGCTACCGATTTGGCATTCGTGAAAAGCGCAATTTAGTAACTGTTTGGCGATGTACTTCATTATCATCAACTGATGACAATAAGAGACGATGCAATGCAACAGTGGCCACAAAGGTAGTCAACGGCTATGAAATGGTGCGAACCAAATGCGTCAAACACACTTGTCCAAAAAAGAAGCCAAATCGGAAATACAATGAGCCAGATATTTGAAGATAAAATAATGACATCTAAGGAATATCTTTAAAAAGATGCTACAAAATCCGTAGTAAACATGTACTCGTTGTGTAAATAAAGAAATTATTGGAGAGAATGACTTTCAGTCCAATTGATATTCCACAAAAATAATCAATTTTTATTAAATATAAATTAATCTGATTCATTTTAATTATCATCATTTTCCAATAGATTACCATATTTTTGCAAATATCATCGAAAATGCTCGCGGTTTTCGGACTTTGTGTTTAGACGATTGCAATTTCAGTGTTAATGCATATCAAAAGCATGGAATTCGCTGGAGATGCACTGGTACATCGCAGGAATATATTGGGGATTTAAATCAACGTATAGTTCGCTGCAATGCATCAGTTTTCTCAAAAATATTGAATGGCTATGAAATGGTTCGCATTATTAATTCAACGCATACTTGTACCCGCGGAAAAGCAATAATAAAGAAAGGGGAAAAAATCACGAGCATAAAAAAGAAGAGCCGATGATCGAAAAAAGTGTTGCTTGAATTACTTTAAATGTCAAAAGAAAGTAATAAAATCCACCTGAAATGCTATGCAATGGCCTTGTTTGAAATGCAGGATGTTTTTTATTTTATCGTACTCGACGAAAAAGTGCAGAATTATCTTTTCGTGCACAAGGAGCTAATTTGTTTTAATTTTTATTTCATATAAATAGATTTTACCGTATTTGCGGATATTTCTGAAAACTCGCGTGGGTTCCGGTGCTTGCATTTCGATGGATACAGATTCGGCATTAATAGACAAAAAGAGGACATAGTCCATTGGAGATGTACTGGAAGAGCGATCGGTCCAAATCGCTGCAATGCCACAGTTTTAACAAAAATCATTAGCGGCTACGAAATGCTTCGCATCAAAAACGGCAAACACAACTGTTTATTCAAAGCACCAGAGCTGGCAAAAAATGCGAAAATTGGTGATTCGAGAAAACGCAAAATATATTATGGAAAGGTTGATAAATGCTAGATCATCGGAAGCTAACGCAAAATATGGGAAAATTCAAAAAATTTATTGTTTATGTGAGTCTTTCATTTATTTGAAAAGTCAGAAGTTTTTACTGAAAAAACAGCAATAAAATCAATTTAAGATGCGATGGAAAGATCTTGTTTATTTCATATTCTGAATAGAAGCAGGAACTTTTCAATCGGCCATATCCAACTGGATGACACAAGGGAAAGCGAAATATAATGATGGTAGATCAGACATCTCACATTTATTTTTTGGTGAAATTTGAATTCACAAAAAATTGCTCCGATAAAAAGTGTGAAATAATAAAATGTCATACTGAGCGAGACCCGTTTATTCCTCACTTTTCCCCTTAGCAGCACACATTTATTTGCACCCATTGATTCCATGTTTTAATTCAACTTTTTTTCTTCTTTTTTTAGGCTATAACATTTTTGCGAATTACATAACAGAAGGCAAAAGATCAACACTTTGCCACAATGGTTATCGTTTTCACAGAAATCGTCAAAATGGGAATGTGACCCATTGGCTCTGCGCAAACTACCATCGTTTGAAGTGCAAGGGAAGAGTTTCTACAAAGTTTGTGAACGGCTACGAGATGATGAAAGTGAATAATGGAAATCACAATCATACTCCGGATATTGCATTTAGTATGGCAAATATACAGAATAGTGACTTCTTTGTCGAAGAAGCATTGCCTTGAAATTATGTCTCTGACCTTCGTACAAGGGAAAAGGTGCTATCAAACTGCTTATTAGGAAACACGCGTTTTTGTTGCACTTCTAACAAATAACAAAAATCTATTTTCAATATTGTTTATGAAAATATTTTTCTTTTATGCAGACAATCTTAATTTTACAAAGGAACAAAAATAATACTCTTTCGTAATGGATATCGTTTTTATATTTATGAAATTCACAATAATCAACAATTCGGTTTCGAAGACGATGAAGAAAGTTGTTTATGGAACCGAAGGTATGAAAGAATGGAAACTGACACACATCATTCATGATGAATGACTCAATTTACAAGATCATTCAATCAAAACTCGGATTCGACTGGAAAATTGAGTGTATATCAATGTCTTTCAGAGTTAAATAAAAATATTGAATAACATAAACAGAGTCTATAATTCCAAAGAGATATCCTGCGATTTGAAATAAATGATTAGAATCAGTTTGAACGCTAATTGAATGCTACCAACTTAAAAAACGTAATTGATTTTTTCAATTTGTTAAAATAAATCGAATTTTTTCTTCGAGAACAGGCTTCACATCATTTGCATGCGTTACGTTCACTGAACGTGGCTTCCGTTCTTTGCATTACGATGGATACAGATTTGGAGTTCGGAATTCTAATGGAGACGAATTTATTTGGAGATGCACATCGAAGTCCAAAATTGGTCGTCGCTGTAATGCAACACTTGTTACGAAAATAATAAAAGGCTATGAAATGGTCCGTGCACAGAGAACACAACACATTTGCAAAAGAGACAATAAAAATCAGCAATTGTACCAGAAATCTTAATGATTCCTAAATATTGCAAAACAATCAATAAAGTTGAACGAAAAAAGAATTGAAAAACATCTTTTAAAATAAAAAAAGAACTTGTCACAATATCAAAAACTTTTCACTTTCATAAATTACTCAATACTAATTTTACATCTTTTTCTAAGACAAAGGTTACAATACATTCGCACTAATAGGAGAAGGCAAGGGTGGAGTTCCAATTTTGCATTACAATGGATACAAATTTGGATTGAGACGAAAATATCCAGATGCAGGAGGATATTGGCGATGCACATCATCGGGACAAAATCGTCGATGTGCCGGCTCCGTCATGACAAAAATTATCAACGGATATGAAATGGTTAAAGAGGGTAATAGTAAACATATTTGTCTGAAGCGCTAAAAACCCCAATATTCAAAACAAACAAAAATAATTTAGCAATCATTTAAAAAAAAATCTGGGACGAATATTTCTAGAAATTAGTGAAACGCTTTGATGGAACCCAGTAGAATCTTAATTGAGTAATGCTGGTCAATCCGATTTTTTGAATGAAATTTGTAAAATACGACTGTGGTGAGCCGAAATTGCATCGAAATAAATCTTTTATAAAAAAACAATAGCGAGATTTATTTTTTCTATTTGGAACACAATTTGTGAAGGTTTTGTGATTGCCACAACTAATGAATTTCTATTTGCAGGTTATGGCGAAGAAGCAGAATTTGTGAACATCGGCAAAAAGCGGTTCTTATTCCATGATTCACATCGATATTACAAAAATCGGGAAATGGGCGATGTTGTGCACTGGCGTTGCGTCGCATATCATCGTATCAATTGCAGAGCAAGAGCAACTACAAAATTCGTTAACGGAATCGAAAGAGTTCGCATCGATTGCAAAGATCACATTCACAATTCGGAACCATTTTATTTTAATGGATATTGACTGAGAAACATGACTCCACTTCATTAAAGTATAGATAGCTCAATGTTCGGTACAAAGAGAGAATGTTTGCAATATCAACAAAGATATCAACCTTTCATTTTTGGATCATATCGGAATTTAATTTCCGGATTTCAATGTACTTAGATTTTGTCGTTTTTACTGCAATTTTGTTTGTCAAACAAAATGCGCAATCTTTTCTTGTTCAATCTACAAATGATCAATCTAACAAAAATGTATTATATTATTATATCAATTCTGTTATATTCAACTATTTTGAAGAATTATTTAATACTACTGCAACAATTCGATTGATTTTCAAACATGGATAAGTTTTCTCGTCTGATTGCTTCCTCGTGCACGACGAAAATCATTTCTATCGCAAATGAAAAGTCACCACAAAGCCAATTGGTGGAAATGAAATGATGAAGGTCGGAAAGGAAATCCAAATGCATCCGGACCATTTCAGAGAAAGCCAAAGAAATCAAGCTAAATATAATTGAAATTATGTGTTTTGTTCCAAATATTTTATCAAAATTTTTGTTGCATGTAAATTCATTTGAATACAAAGTTTTAATTTCAATCTGCTTATCAAAATATCTTCTATTCTTCTCAGGTTTTAACCTGTTTGCCCAGTACACGACATACAAGAACAAGAAAAACTTGGTTCACGATGGATATCGATACTGTCGCAATGCGGAGTTTGGCGAATATATATATTGGAAATGTTCGCGTTATAATCGACTTAAATGCAAAGCCCGAGCGACGACCCGCATAATTGAAGGTTACGATATGATGAAATTTCGAAATGTTGCTCATAATCATCCACCTGAGGCTGAATTTGACGGATAACCATTTGTTACAGATTTTAAAGAGCACCAATAAAGTGATTTCAAAGTGACTGTCCGCATTTTTAATTAAAAATTACAAAGTTCACATACTCAATTAGAAAAAACGTTAATTAACTCTAGTGATTGTCACATTAATCGATTGATATTTTCCAGGATACAATGTATTTGCACAATATTTGAAAATTGGAGATGCAAAAATTTTGATCCACGCTGGACATCGCTTCTACAAGAATGGCGAAGGAGAATCAAAAGTTTATTGGAGATGTTCCGGCTATCAAAAATATGGATGCTTGTCGCGAGCAACTACACAAGTGATTGATGGATACGATATGGTTAGAATACGGAATGTCGCCCATACGCATCCACCACAAGGGATTTCATTCAGTTCCACACTAAATGAATAGATTCGGTAGATTTTTCGCGCGGCATAAAACATATGAAAATATCCATTTATTTTTTTCAATTTTTAACTTTAAATTCAATTATCATATTAAAATATGGTGGATAATAAAATAAAAGGGAAATAGTTGTGATCATCTCATTAGATCTATTGTATTTTATGTCGACTAACAGAAAGAAAAAATAGTATATGTTACAACGATTTTGCTCGCATTTTCAATTTATTTGCAGAAAAATATTTGTGAAGGTAAAAGATGTTTTTCATCAACTAATTAAAATGATTGAATTTTTCAGGTTTCACCATATTCGCAAGATATATATCATGCGGAAATACGAAAATTCTTTACCATGATGGATATCGTTACAATCGAAATCGTGAAATTGGCAATAAAATGCATTACAAGTGCTCGGGCTACAAACGTTTCGGATGTTTAGCTCGAGCAACTACAATGGTCATTGGTGGTTATGATATGGTTAAATTCAACAAAAGCAATCACACACATCCACCTGATATGTGGTCCTTCAATCAAACGGCCGACAATTAAATCCATCGAAATTTTCGATTCGAAAAAGTCAACCAAAATAAAGTGATACCAAATAAAGTCATCTCAAACGAATGTTGAGCAATTTTATTTTTGTACATCAACATTTATACATATGTAGATATTTAGAGAACATATTTTTGTACATCAACCAATTAATATGTGTATTTTTTGCAGGCTTCAACATATTCGCGAAATATTTAAAGGTCGGAGACACAAAATATCTATTTCACGACGGTCATCGCTATCACAAGAACGGTGAAGCAGGCTCGCGTGTGTATTGGAAGTGCACGGGATACAAACGCTATTCATGCTTGGCTCGGGCCATAACGCGTGTCATTGACGGCTATGATATGATGAAAGTCCGAAATTCCAAACATACTCATGCGCCCACCATCGAAATTTGAGAGATTTCACAATACTGGAAATCAAATAAATGAATTGAACCAAATTATGCGTTTTTCTTCTATGATATTCAATATTTTTATTAAAATATCGATTTAAAAATTGCAACAAAAAAATGAAAGAAAAACCCCAATTTATTGCTTATTTTTAATTAGGATTGGAATTCTATACTCATTTTGCGCTAGTCACCATCGATCGAAATAAATTTCGTCGTTTATATTTGGATGGTCATAAATTTGGCGAAATCAATCGAAACAAATCAAGCCACGACGTTATCGGTTGGAGATGCACCAAGAATCTCTGGATGGATGGAACGAAACGACGATGCAACGCTCGACTTCACACCAAAATAATAAATGGCTATGAAATGCTTCGAACCAATGTTACGAAACATAATTGCAAGCAACTTGACAGCAAATAAAAAACATTTGAGTGGTGGAAGTTTGTGCCATATTCACATTAAATTTTACTCTCACATCACGTTAATAATAAAACCATATTCAAAATAAATTAATTCAGTATGATAACAACGTAAAGCATATCAAATATGATCAATGCTCATTTCACTCTAATATTTATCTCATCTCATTTTTCTAATTGGTAAATACGATAATTGCATCTCTTCAACCGATTCCAGACTATACAACATTCGCAAAAGTTTTCGAGGACACACGCGGACTGCGTCTACTGGTCGTCGATGGCTAACGATTCGGTATACATAACCAACATCATAAAAACAATGAGTTTAGCTGGCGATTTACATGTAAAGTCAGAGGAGATTCTAAAGCTCGGATTCGAACGAAAATGATCAACGGATATGGAATGATCAAAAACACCAATGTCGAACATAACCACCACCACCACACTTAAAGTTCAAAATGCGAATACGGAATACAATTTTATGCATTTTTATGATGATCAACTTTTTTTAGAATAATTTTGAACCAAGATGTTCTGTACACAATGTGAGCTATAAAGCCGAATGTATGGCTGTGATAAATTATTTATTATCTTATGAATAGTAAAGATTTTTTTACTACACATGATTTTGTACATACTCTTCTGATATCATTCTGGATTACGGCAACTGCACACATTTCTTCTTGCTAACGACATTCTCTCTTCTGTTTTTATTGTTAGACTATTCAACATTTGCGGAAATCAGTACTGATGATAAAGGCTTCCGGCGATTGGTATGCAATGGATACAGATACGGCCAGTATTACAAGTATTCAGTGTCAGGCGATGTGTGTTGGAAGTGCACAACGAATGTGCTCACAAATAATGGGAAACGAAAAGCGTGTGGTGCCCGCCTTCGAACGAAAATGATCAATGGATATGAAATGATCAAAAATTCAAACATAAAACACGATCATTAGATTTGAGACTTTTTACACTAAAATACTGTCTGAATTGGAATTCTCTTATAAATGTAATTTTTTGACGGAACACACATCAAAACTAATTCACCATAAACGTATACATAAATTAGTATTGTTTACCAATCATTTTTGTTGGGAAGCTCAACACATTCCAGTGGGAAAAAATGCCCAATAAAAAACTAAAATAATTAAAAGCACTGAAATGCACAAAAAACTGGATATAGTCTGGACGAAACATAAGTTAAATATGAAAATTGATTGACACATTTTCAAGTAAATACCTTCAAATGACAAGTTTATAAGATATAATTGTGTATTAAAAAAAACGCCGAAGAGGTTGAAGTCCAAAACACAAAAATGGCAATCAATAAGACTGTTCTCAATTGAGTTTTTAATTTGTAAAATTGAGTTAATTTTATTAGCAAATAGCTATGCAATGGAATGTAACTTGATCAATTGTTTATTTTCCCAGAGCATCATCAACTTTACACAACATTTGCTGATATTTACATAGCGTCAAATGGTTTTCGACGATTATTGTTGAATGGATATCGATTCGGAGAGCGCGGAGAGAGCAGTGATCGGATACCAATCAAGTTTTGGCAATGCACAGCGAATATTCGTGACAAAGTAACCAAAAAAATGAAACGCTGTTCTACTCGAATTAAGACGAAAATGATCGATGGCTACGAAATTATTCAAAATACAAATGTGAAACATAATCATCCTAATCATCCATGTGGCGATTACAGATAATGCATTTTCATGTAGCTTTCTGTTAAATTGATTGCCACAATGAACAAAACGAAATTACATTTGAACGGAAATAAAACGAAATTCTTGAATTTGACAGTCATTTACTGCTGTATAATCATTTTTGTTTTCTAGGCGTCAACAAACAGTTCTCTAATGATCACATTTTTTTCTCACGATAGATTCATAAATCACATGCAATTTTCATATGGTGTGAAACGAAAGTTGAAGCATTGCCTGCTTTGGGGTTGCACACATACAGCGGCCAATAAAAAGCGATGCACCGGCTTGATTGAAACCATACAAGTTCGGGGCAAAGATATGATGAGATTTAGGAATAGAAATCATAGCTGTATCGGCGTTTTTTGGACTGAACCTACTATTTACTCGAATTCGCTAAAGTGAATGGATATTTGATGACTCATGAGTTTTTCGTGAACTTATCTGAATTTAAACGCATCAAAATTGTTGAAATAAAAAATGATATATTCGGGAGTAAATTCTACGATCATTATCTTTTATTGTATTTTTAAAGATTTTGATTTGTTTCAGCAGCATTTGAATTTCTAATGATCGAAAATCAAAATTTCTAATTCAATCTTCGATTGACAGGATTTAACATCGTTGCCAATGTGGTGAAGTCCAAACGAGGCTATCCCAGAATCTATCATCGCGGGCACAATTTCGGTTTGCAAATTGTGCGAACCGATGCAACAACTTGGTTGTGCACTGGGTCACATAATAAACGACGTTGTACGGCGAGCATACAAACCAAAGAGATTAATGATGTTTTGATGATTAAAGAGAAAAATCCTAAACATTTTTGCGAAGGCGAAAGATAAAATTCATATTTTCACTAATTTATTACATATTATTTTCATAATTCGTTTTGTCATCATGTGAACGCAATTAAACCAAACTTAATGTGGCATAAAAAGTTAAGAACAGAATTGTCAGCATTTTTTGTTTCATTTATGAAAAGATAATCTATGGGCAACAAGTTGCATACTCAAATACAACTAATTTACATCATTTTTTCTTCTCGATTGCAGGATTCAATATTTTCACTGAGGTCAAGCAATCAAAACGTGGCTTTCCACGCATCTACTTCAATGGTCATCATTACGGCATCAAAACACTGAGAGATGATATAACAATTTGGTTATGCACATCCTCGCTAAATAAACGCCGTTGCACTGCATCAATCGAATCAAAGTACATCAATAATATGTTGATGCTGCGAGTTAAGAATCGAAAACATATTTGTGAGGGTGATTTATTTCTGTCCCAGTACTAAAATTGATTGTCGCATGACGAATTTGTGATTGATTCTGCAAATAAATTATTGAAATATACCGAAAAGTGTGATGTTGATTCACTGTCCAAAAATCATGAGATCCTACACCAATCGATTTCACAATCGTAAACGTTTCTTTCAGATTTCATTTTTGCTAATATCACTACAGTATCCAGCGGCTATCCTCGTATACTTATGGACGCCGTAAGCCAACAAAGAGTAAATAAAGTCAGAAGAGACCAGGCGATATTGCGTCGCTTGATTAACGCGCATTAATAATCCGAACCATAAATGTAACAAAATATTCAATTGAATCATATGATGATCAAAATATCAATTTGTAGCATTCTGTTCATCTCGCATTTGATTAAATCAATTACTTCAAAAAGAATAATACCCTTTCATCGGATTTTTTCAACGTCCTCAATTTAGATGTTCATCTAATTAATTATTATTAGTCTAATTACTTTCCATTTTTTCAGGTGGCTTCATAATTTTTGCGAACATAAATAAGGGATTCTAATGGATTCCCACGTATTTTGTACAAAGGATTCGCTTATAGAAAACATTTGTTCAAGTTATAATATAAACATCTATTTCATTATCATAATATAAGCACAGGAATTGCAGTTCCGACTAAAACGATGTACTCCAACCTTTGCGACCACTTTCATTCAATTTGAATTCTATTGATTTCACACCAAATTCATTGTTCTCTTATGTGCCTCCGTAATAACGAAATTTGTTTCAAGACGAATTTTCAACAGGTTACACATTATAAAAACCTATTAAAAGATTAAACTAAACATAAAAATTATGTTCGAAAGTTCAGAGGTATTTCAAAACAGTTAGCAGTTTATTTTAACTAGAAACGTCAATATCCATATTAGATTCAAGTTTAACATGAATCAATTTTATTTCGAATTCTCAGAAGGTTACACGCTTATGGCCGATGTTACGACCGGATCCAATGGTTATCCACGAATCCGATATAATGGCTACACGTATGGACGAAAAATGAGAAAACATAATAAAACCGACTATAATTTAAATGACATGCTTTGGGTATGCACTGGGAATACTGAATTGAAAAGACGCTGCGTTTCCGCTATAGCGACAAAATACATCAATGGATTGCTTAAGATGCGCATTAATAACCCAACACACAACTGCACCAAGAAACCAAACCGATTCTGATGCAAATCTAACTTGATAAGCGACTCTTCACTATGCTTATACTCTTATATAATTTGATCTTCCATCTAAGTCATATTTCTGCTTGAATTTTGAGACTCGAAATGTAACTTAAATAAAATCCAATTTGATTGTGAATAGAACAATAAACAAATTGTAAAATTAGTAATTCTGAAATTATTTTCGTTAATTTTGATGAAAATCACATTTTCAAGCTAATCTTTTTCTTCCGAGTTTCTTCAAGCTAATCTTATCTATTTTTAGATGAATTCACAATTTTTGCAGACGTTCAGGAAACGAATAATGGATTTCCTCGCATTCTATACGACAACTATGCGTTTGGTCGTCGAATGACCAAGAACATCACGAATTTGGATACAATGAATTGGGTATGCACTGGAAGTAAAAATGACAAGAAGCGGTGCTCGGCTTCGTTACAGACAAAAGTTATCGATGGCTATGTTATGATGCGAATCAACAACCCCAAACATTGTTGTATCAAAAAGCAGGGAAGATCCAAGATAAAAATAAAAAAATCTTATAAGTAATTCTCATGCCACAATGTGATTTTCCGTTTGGAATAAAATAAAAGTTAACTTTTATTAGTTATACAGTTTTTTTATTTCATTATCATCTAATTGTTAAACATTTTGTTTCATGAGATCTTATAATAATTCGAATTGTTTTCTTATTGTTTTAGAAACCTTCAACATTTTTGCAAATATCACATATTCGGCTCGTGGTTTTCCTAGAGCTCTATATGACGGGTATTCTTTTGGATTGCTCAAATCAGCACACATTAACAAAGAGCGAATCACTTGGCAGTGCACAGGCAGTGAAGCTGGCAGTCGTAGACGATGCTCCGCCACAATAATAACGAAAACAATCGATGGATATGCCATGATGTGCATCCGAAATTCGAAACACATTTGCGCTAAACCAACACAAAAGAATGAATAAAATATCGAATTTTTTGGAAAAAAGTGCTGTTATTACTATAAATCTATTGATGTTCTAAACATAAAACCATTTTTACATAATTGTACAATACATGTTGTTTATTTATCTGAACAAATTCTTATTAAGTTTGAACATTTCGGGAATATTTTGACGATATCAATTCAATTGATCAATTAAAGAGACTTATAAACCTTTTATTGGACTTTTCATTCAAATACATTTCGATTTTGAATTTTTTATTTCTTTCAGGTGAAACTTTTATTTTTCAAAATTTCGTTTTCACTTGTCTTTTACTAGATACATTTTAGGATTTCAGATCTTTATACATTTTTATTCGCTACAAGTCTCTAATTAATACAATGTATTTGCATGAGAGTGCTGTGTGTGTGTTTGTGTGGCAGAATTTCGTGTCAAAATCAATGCAATCTATTAATAATCTTTCGACATTTTCAGATTTTACCAAAGCGGCGCGATTGGAAATTGAAAAAGGTCGAATTTTCTTGGTCCATGATGACAACAAATTCATACGCTACGGGAGCAATGAGAATACGCGATATTGGCGTTGTCGTCAATCATTCAAGTATGAATGCAAGGCCCGCATTTTGACGAAGCTAGTGAATGGCCGCGAAATGCTCAAAATTGAGAACAACTCGCATAATCATCGGCAACTAAGAGCTTCGGCCATTAAAAAAGAGTCGAAATAATTACAAAATTAGCCAACAACAACATCAACAACATAAAAAGATCATGCACGAGATTCTGAAATCGGCTGATTCATGTCTACAGCTTGCGAATTTCAATAAATTCCCAACTTTTGAGATTTAAATAAAAATAAAGATTTGTTTGTCCCCATATATATATTTATTTTGATTTTTTTCTCTTATTTCCCCTATTATTTGGTTATTGTTGTTAAATTTCTCGTTTAAATTCACTAATTGGATAATTTTGATTCGAAATTCTTGCAGGGTTTAACACTTATGCTGAGCTTATAATTGAAAATGGCACCATTTCTTTGGTGCACAATGATTTCAAGTTCATTCGAGATCGGGTTGATAATGATCGCAGCTATTGGCGTTGTCGGCATTACTTCAAATACAACTGCAAAGCGAGAATCGTAACTCGCCTTGTGAATGGGTATGAAATGGCGAAAATCAGATTCCCAGAACACAATCATTCTGAAGTAAAGAAGAAGAAAGGAAAGAAGAAGCTCAAGCAAAATCTCAAACCTAAAACCAATGTGCCGACAATAATTAAACCAGAACTTTCATTCAAACAAATGCCCAAGCTCATACCCAGCCATTTGTTCACTACGAAGAACGAAACGAATCTCGATAATGTGGCTGAAAACACTCGACCCGTTGATGATGCTGAATTCACGATAGTTGACATTATTGATTGATTGACGAACAAAATTGGGAATTGAAAGACATTGGTATCTTTGATACAAACAAAGTATAAATAAATTAAGAGAACTTTATTACAGCAAAAAATACAAGAATATCAGAATTAGTCTTGTAGAATATACTGTATTTTGAAGCAGCTATCGAATAAAGTCCTATATGGGCTGATCCAGTGCGACAGATTTCCAAAAGTGGCCAATAAAACTTAGCTGTATCAAATTAAGTGATGATAAGTATCCATTAATGATTGAGGGAACTTGTATGAAAATGAACAAATGTTATTGATTTAAAGGTTTTATCCAAAGCAAATATAAAAAACATGATTGTTGCACATTTTATAACCGAATGTTTATGGAACGAATTTGTTACGAAAAATATTTTCATGAAATAATTGGAGCTGAAAGCTCTATGGTAGAAACTGCATTTTATTTAATTGTATTGAATGATAATAAAATTGAAAATTGACAAATTTTACAGTTTGTTCAATGCATTATTTGTAGATTTCTTTAGAAGTGAATTTGTAACGAATTTATTATTTGTAAATTTCTTTTTGTATTCCGTTTCAACTTGATCATATTCATTAATCAAACGCTTTGAATTCAATTTTCAGATTTCCAAAAATTCACGAAAATCCATTTCCGGTAAGTGCATTATATTATGCTGGCGCTGGTCAACACAGAGTTTTAATGTTTTTCTTTTCGATTCAATGTCTAGGAAGGGAACCAAAGGTCCCAAACTGATCCTCGGTGGTTATTCTTATTTCAAAAATAATGGAGCTACGGATCGCACATATTGGCTGTGCTCTCGCAATCGCTATGGAAAGTGCAAAGCCCGTCTCATAACAATGAACAACACACGCGAAGTAGTCATTAAAAATCAAAATCACAACCATGAACCGGAAGCGCCCAGCGAAATTGAATCGCTGGAAATCATTTCATTTGAAACAGTTTTAGACATTATCAATGAATCAGCGGGAAAGCTAAAGCAAGAAAATTAGGTAGCTCAATCACAAATACCCTTGATTGTATTGATAGAAATAAAAAAAAAAAACATGAGTGACTTGTGTTTTTACGGATTAATTTGAAGTCTTTTTCACTCTTACTGGGAAGTTCTTACATTTTTTCAAACAAAACTATTGAAAAAAAATTGATTTTTTGTTTCAGGCAGAAGAAATTGAGTGAATCAAAGGTACAAGCAGCTTTTTGTTTGTGTCCGGACAGCGAGGCACTTTGCAGCTAGCTTTGCAGCTGACTTTGCATGGGAACTTACAAGACCAACCGCAGTACAGAATATTGTATAGACGATCACAAATGCGAAAGTTCAGATACAGAGCGAATAAATCGAGAGATGAGATGATGTTCAAGACGTTCATCGATCACAATCATTCACCTGATTGACTTCAAACATTGTTTCTATTTTATTTGTGGCTGTGCTATAGGTTTTAAGAGATCCAATGTCATGTCAAATCAAATAAAAAGTGTGCAAAATTTAGCGTTTTATTGTTGTACTATTTGCTGTCGTAACGTGCAATTCAATTGATATTTTCGTCTTCATTAATATGATTTGTGAATTTCTCATTGGCAGATTCAAGAGTGTACCGGCTAACGTTCAACACCCGTGACCCTAAGGGTGAAAGAGATTTGAAAGCAGAAGCAAAAGACGAACACATCCATTATGTGACTGGTCAAAGGGGCTCACGGAAAATCGTATGCGGTGGCTTTTCTTATATTTGCGCGAAGATCAATGGCGATCGAAAGTATTGGGTTTGCGCGAAACAGCGCAGTCGAAACTGCAAGGCACGACTCATCACCAATGGCGATGAAACGATTTTCATTCGTCGCAATCAAAACCACAATCACAGCACCGAACATTCTGGACTCGTTCAGACCTGAACTGATATACCTCATTGTGCTTTGGCTCATTAAAAGTTACTTACTCAGAAAAAAATTAAATCAATTTGAATAAAGCAGCTCAAATTCTAATAATACTCTTCATAATTTCCTTCTGATTTCAGGCTAAACTTAGTTTCCAATTATAATTTCTAATTAATCGTTATCATCTCTTCTATTCAGGTTCATCTTTCGAGTATTTATTAACTTCGATTCAGCAAAAAATGACGGGAAAACCAAAGGATAAAATTTATATGGATGACCAAAAACTTGATTTGGTTGTGGGACAGCGTGGCAAACAGCTCCTTCTTCTGAATGGTTACACATTTGCTACAAACCTTATCGTGGACAAGGCAACATATTGGTGTTGCCGTCATAGAACTTCTGATAAACCACCATGTCGCGCGCGCGCTCGTACACAGCAAAAGGAGAACGGCCTGTTCACCGTCATCATTTCTCAGCCAATCCACAATCACGATCCCACATTTCGAGCACTTAAATGACCCAATGACATCGCCATACAATCTGAAGATTTGTCTCTTAATTTAAATAAACTTTTTCTGTTGATGATTATGGTTTTTATTTGATTTAGCAACAAAATTATTTTGTCAGCTAAAACTTTCAGTTATTTTATGCTAATATTGTTACTTGTCTCTTTGAAATAGGTCAGTCGAAGAGGTGCCTTGTACAACAGACGAAGAAAGCTTCAACAAAACCGATACGTGCCGAAGTGGATTTAATTATGCAAAATCCATCAACGACTTTTCAATACGTACCGACACGATTGGGATCCGGCAAAATATCGATTGATGGCCAGGTTTATGACTATCATTTTAAATCAAAACGTATCAGTTTCTGGAAGTGTACCAACAAATATTGTTCAGCCAAGGCAATCACTCGCGCAACAGAAGCATGGATCCTCAACGACAAACATGAACATTAACATTTTTATTTCACATTGGAATTTATTTTGGGAATTTATATTCCATTTTCAATGCATGCATTTTAGAATTTAATGAATAAAAGCTGCAATGCAAATGGTTCTTTCATTTTTAATTTGCCTATCCAGCGATTTTTTATTAGTGATTCAAAAGAATTGACATGCATTTATATTATGAACCAAGTGAAAAAATGGTAATATTCGAAAAAAAATGTTTATAATTCAATTGCAGATCATCCTTTGATTGAATATGAAGTGACTAGACGTGGAAATCTAACTTTATTCATCAATAAGTTCCAATTCTACCGAAAAGATACGGTAAACGGACGCGTTTATTGGCATTGCGTTAAGAATCGCAAATTCAAGTAAAGCAAAGAACAACTAAATGTTTATGCAAGCTCTTCCGAAAAATTTCAAATGATTTATTGTAAAATTTGCAGGTGCAAGGCTAGAGTACAAGCTGATGTCCGATCGGGTACAATGAAGTTTGTGGACATTGCACATAATCACACGTTGAGCACCAAATAATGGGAACTAAGTTAGTTCCTCAAATCCACGCATCACAAAAATGATTCATGACATTAGATAAACATTGTAGTTTAAATAATTCCCATTTTCCTCCACGTGAATAAAATTTTGTTATAGTGATACTCATGATTACTACCAATTTAAATTTTATTTCATCGAATTATGGCTGCACAGAAATAATTGTAAAAAAACCGTAACCAAGAGAATGATGATTTCAATTTTGCAATTGCAGGTCCAATAGTTGAATATATTGTAAATAGAAACGGAAATCTCAATATGATCATAAATGGCCACAAATTTCTCAAGTTCGATACGACAAACGGCCGTGGATATTGGTATTGCGTGAGAAAACGCACTCATAAGTAAGCAATTTCTCGCTCTCAACCATATCATGGTCACCAAATGAATATACTTTTCAACAGGTGTCGAGCAAGGGTTCATACACAGGTCAATACTGCCGAAATCAAGTTTGTCAGTCTGGAACATAATCATGACATTGTAACGTTAAGCAAGCAGCTAAAAAAGGAAAAGAAATGGAAGCACGAAAGATACTACTAAATATGCAGAAAATCATCAATTGAGTCTCGTAATAATAAATGATGATGTGTTTTTTTTTTAATCGAATCGTATAAGAGCGAAACTATGACGCCTTGTCAACACGTTTTAACAGGCGGCACTACTTTTTATTGATGTATTTTTTTCTACAGCAAATAATTTTTTAGATTTTTCTCCATAAAATAATAAAAATTATGAGTTCAAAACTTCATTTATTGTTGGTTTTTTATTTAGTTTGAATTAATGTCGTAATTTTTATTTTTGTAATTTATAATTCATGTTATGGTCCAGGGCTCAATCAAAAACTGCTCGATCATTCAACTAATATGGCTAATTTTATCTGAATATTTTAGGAGTTGCACCGAAGCGTCGCGGTCGTCCCCGTGTTAATCCGGCGAAAAAAGATTCGAAAATGTATATAATTGAGGAGATTTTGAAGGGACAATCGTATCCATTGGAATTGGTAACCACGAAAGTGGGTGGAATGAAGGCGGCTTTCCAGGACTACTGCTTTGAATTCCATTTTAATAGGAATGGTAACAAATTCTGGCGTTGCTTATCACATACGAGCGGGTGCTCAGCAAAAATCATGTCCAAAGGCAGTTTGGTATATGTCATCAAGGTTGAACATAATCATGATACTGAACCGATTGATTTTGTGGACACATCAGTGTTGGTTTCAACGAAAACCAATCCGGGAACATCGAGTATTGAGTCCGAAGCGATTGCAGCTACCGTTAAACAACCAGCTATTAAAAATTTGAATGCTGATATGAAAGAAAAACTGAAACAGCGTTTTGCTATTCTCAAACGAAAAATGCAAAAATAACGGGCGGATTTGTGTTTTGAAATCGATTGACAATATTTTTCATTCAAATTTGTCAAAATTGCAAATACATTTGGACAAGGAGTGCCTTCGCAGGAAATTGATATTCTTCTCATCTTCTTTTTTATTATTGTCATTAGTTTTTAATGATCGTTCGTTAAAAACCGTATTGAGTTCAATTTCAAGCTTCTATCAAAACTGCAGTGTTCCTATTTGGATGGATCTTCAAAACTTCTTCTGAGTTGTTATACTGCTTCCATATTATTGACAATTGCGAAAAGTGAGCATTCAATTAGAAAACGTAGAGTTTTCAGTTTAGTTATCAAATATGAATCAGTGAATATGACATAAGAAATAATATTCGCGTTCTATATAACGTTCAATAGCAATTTCAATCATTTTGTTTCAATTGACCACTTTTTATTTACAGATTCATTTTTAGCAATATCGTAAACATGCTGAATTGTACAATAGCTTAGTCCAAATTGTAACAATCCCATAAATAGACTGGATTTCGAGAGATCTAATAAAAAAAATGCAAAGTTATAGTGTCATTTTTGGACATATTTTAAACGAGCACAGAAAACTCTTTTAACATTATAAAACCAATTTCTCGTATCTTTGTTGAAAAATTGTTTAGTTACTCTGCTATACTTTGGACTAAGCAACAATTCAGAATGTTTAAAATATTTGTTTTTTGCGCTCAATATCATGCATTTTCGCTCCGAAGTGTTGAGTTCGCTTATAATTACTTCGATTTTCGCATAGCTATTTCCAAGCTCCGATTTATGTAAGAGGTACAAGATACATACTGTTTACTAAGTCATCTCTGGGAATGTTCATTTTTGCATTTTTCTTTGCTTAAGTTAGTTAAATTTCTCATCCTACTAAATTAGTTTCATCTTTTCAATAAGTCTTTCATTTTTCAAGATGGTATGTGGAAAATTTAGTTTATAAATATATAAAACTTACATAAAACAACCCATTGAGTTTTTCTTCTTGACTCCAAAACATATGCGAAACAAAAAATTAAAATAAGATTTGCCTAATAATGTCAATAACTGTTTTGCAGGGAATAAACCAAGGATTAAGTACATAAGCAGTTTGAAAGGAGGAATGCAACTGTGTGTGAATGGATTCCCTCATACCAGACACAGACTTCGTGCCAGCACAACATACTGGCGATGTGTTCAATTTCGGCCATTACAGTAAATCACCTGAACATCAGACCGCCGTTTAATATTAATAATGAGTGTTTTTATTTTTCAGATGTACGGCACGAGTCCGAACGAAAGCAAATGGAAGCTTAGAGGTTGTTGAAATGCAACACAACCACGGAATACTCACCAAACGCCGCAAAAAAGGCGTTCTCAAAGAGATGTATGCTCAAAAGCGGCAACAACAACAGTCAACATCGAATCAAAGGAAATGAATAAAATAATATGAATGGTTTATGTGAATATTATTTTGGATATTGAAAGTATTCCATTTCAGCAGGATTAAAGGAATGATAAATAAATTGAGTAGACACGCTAATCAAAAGTGTCTTAAAAGAATTTATTGGGAAATAAAAAGCGTCATATTTAGTCCTACAAGAAATTAAAGAATAAAAAATTATTTGATTGATTGAAATTGTATTTTTTCCTTTCCTAGTCTTTTTTTTTCAATGAAATCAATAGATAAAATCAGCACAACAAATTTGTAATTATAAGTGATAATTGTCAATTGCTTATTTAGCTGGAGTAGTTCAAACGGTTGACGGGCACAAGATTGAATTCATAATTGGAACCAGAGGATGGATACAGTTGCTGATTGACGATTTTACATTCTGCCAAAATGAGGTTCTCAAAAAGAAAACTTATTATATATGCTGTCAGGCAAAAGTTCTAGGGTGAGCAATGGCATGTTCTCTTTATATCAATTCACTCAATTTATTCGTAAATTCAAAACCAGGCGAATTTTATTTGAGGCTCGTTAATACAGTCAAATATTACATAAATCCTCAAATAAAATTCGTAATTCCTCTGTGTAATTTCTGAATTTGACATAAATAGGTGTCCGGCGAGAGCTCGTTTAGTACACGCAACTAACCGCGTCGAAATCGGAAATTTGAAACACAATCATCCGGTGGAAGTTCCACGTCGATCCAATGGTGAGGCCAGAAAATTACAAGAAGCTTTAAGAGAAAAACGGAAGAAGGCAAATAAAAGAAGAACCGTTTGACGAGTCCGAATATCTGTGAATTATTCGTATAAAACAATCGAATGAAATTATGTCCAAATTATAATTTATAAAAATCAATAAATAATGTTATATTTAACTAGGCAGTGATATAGTCTCGATTCTATACCAATCAAAATTGAAAAGAATCCGAATCAAATTAATGAATCATTATTTTTGATTGTAGGTCAAAATGCTGACGGACATTCAATCGAATACATAATCATACAAAAAGGCAGCCCACAGTTGGAATTACACGACAATAAACATAACTACGCTTGTACTTATACTGTTACTCACCGGTTTGTGCTTTAGTCACATCAGCAAATGCGTCATTTGATCCATTTTTTTTAGGTACAACTCTAGAGCACAAAAGACAAATCGAATCAAGTTCAAGTAGTCGAAGCGAACCATGGGCTTCCGGCCATCGTTCTTCGCCAAATGGTTAGTGGAGCGTGAACACAACAGCTGAAAAAAAGCAAGAGAAATCATGCAAAGTCCATCAAACGGAAATGAAATGGAATGATGTGTTGATGTTGAAATAAAATAAACAATATTGACATTTTTTGGATGTATTTTTTTTTCATGGAGAAATAGTGAAAAATAGATTCTCTTCAAATGTATGAAATATTTTGTTGTAAACGATTCGTGCGATTGAATATTTTCAGGGTCATCGGATGGACATACAATTGAGTATATTGTCAGTGCGAGGGGGAAACTTCAATTGATGGTCGACGGATATCCGTACTATCGAAATAAATCTGAGAACGACAAAGAAATTTTCTATTGTGTTCAATATAAAGCTTTGAGGTTTGTCAATACATTTTTGTGTTTGAATAATTGTTCCTAAATCAAATGTCATATTACAATATTTTAGATGTTCATCCAAAGTTCGAACTTACAAGAAAAGTAACCGTGTTGAGGTCCTTAACTTTACACATAATCACCCTTTGGATCTTCCGCGACGACAGCCGGGTGAAGCCAAAAAATTGATTGCGTCGCGCAAGGAGCGTTTAGCCAAAGCTCGATTGAATCGAGGAAAATAGAGTTACTTTCTTCAAACAATTACGATTTAATTTTTTCAACATAGCAAATGAATTTTATGCAATATTTCGATTGTTTCTAAAAATAATAAAAACATGCTCAAAATGCACCATTGTTTTATTTTCACTAATTTCTCAAACAATGTCTAAAGTTGGTGGTCACAGAATCGAATATATCATGAGTGTAAAAGGCAAATTTCAGTTGGTGATTTATGGCTATCCCTTTTATCGATATTCCACGGAGAAGAAAAAAACTACATATAATTGTGTACAAAATCGAATACTTGGGTTTGTCTATTAAAAAACTATACATCAAGTATTAATATTGGGTGAGATTTTTAGGTATTTATTTCTCAACTATTGCATTTCATACAGGTGTTCAGCGAAGGCACGAGTTTTCAGAAATGGTGACCGATATGAGCACGTTGATATAACACACAATCATCCGGCAATTTTGCCGCGACGAGCAACAGGGGAAGCGAAAAGAATGTTGGCATTACAAAAACTCAAAAGAAAAAAGCAACATTGATCAAAATGAAATAAATTTCTCAATGAATTTAATCGTTTATTTTTAAATGAGTTTTCTACTGCAGATCATTTTGAAGTTACTGTTGAGGAGTTCTATGACATGAATCCAAAAGACTACGACAACTTCATATTTTTCATGACAAACCAGTAGAAAAATTACTTTAGCTGTTATTGAGATGGCTGGATGGAAATTTATCGGTACTTATCAAACGGACTATGAATAATAATGAAATTAATTAATTTTGAAATGTTTCAACTAGCTCCCATTTATATTTCAGTTTTTGATTGTTCAATAAAAACCATTTTCTATTATATTAACCTGTTTGGAATACAGTGTCAGGAATTTTTGACACAGGCCAGGAACTGGCACTTGCTACGAACATTCAATACGAATTATTGAAATACTGTAACTGTAACAGTCCGGGTAACCAACATCTCCGACTTCATCTAATGAATATTACTCATAATAATAAGCATTTTCATTTAAAATTTTGTATTATTTTAGCTGCCCATCGCAAAGAAAAAAGGAGAGCATAGGAGCTTTGCACTTCCAAAGACACGCTCAAATTTTCAGGAACATGACTTTGGCAGCAATTGCTTAAGCTGTTCAGATATTGGCTAACAATAATATCTGTTTGACATCGGGAAACTTTATTTAAAATCTAAATGTCTAAACTAATGAATAAATGCGTTTCGTTTGAAAATTTGCTGTTGTTATTGAGAGAAAGACTTATTTTCGTCCAGAATTCCAAAACCAAATCTAACTAGAATATCCTTTTCATCCAGTTACAGCATATTTTTTACCAAATATCCTGAACTCGCCATTGTGTTTTAATGGTTACAACTTCTGCCATGCTAGCAAACGTAAAAACTTCATGTATTGGAGATGCAGAGAATATAAACATCTTGGGTAAGTGAAATAAATATATTTTCTCACATAATGTTGTTGAAATTGTGATTTTCAATTGAAGATTTCGGTTGAAAACGGTGGTATGTAAATACAAACGTATGGCGTAAATGTCAAGCGATTTGGAGCCTTATTGATCTATGTATTACATGAAGCAAAAAGGATGAAAATTGCCGGACATTTACATTGCACATGGCACCGTTTTGATCTGAAATCTTCAATCCAGTAGATTATCCGTTGATTTACCTAGTATTCTATTGATTCTGTTTTTTTCACATCGATGAAAACTATTTTTCATGCATATTTTTTGACACAGGTGCACGGCTAGTCTAAAAACGTTCTACAACAGTGCTGATATCCAGGTTTTAAATCCTTACCACAACCACTCACCAGACTTTTCTCGAATGCTGCTAAATAAATGTCTTAAATAAACTTAAACTAACTTAATCCTTTGTGTATTTGTCTAAATTAACCAATACTCAATCATTATAATCTTCTATATATATCGCACATTGACATCTTTACTCGATTTTTGATTTCGAATAATAAAATAAAGTCCGAAGATCTCTCAAAATTAGTTTTTTTTTAAACATTTGGGTTTTTCCTAAGGAAATAATAATGAAAATTAATAATCATGTAGATTTTTGAAATTTCAGGTGGAGCAAGCGTTAAATATTGGTGAAAGACAATGACATCTTGAATAAGTTTGTCAAAAGATAACATTTGTATCAAATGGATAATACGTGGAACGTACGAATTGGCATTGCACCAAATATCGCAGATTGGAAAAGATATTATTGATGATTATGACGTACTTTCGATTGGTGATTGTTTTTGTTTTTATTCTGCAAAACTTCTTTGTTTCGAAGCGAATGCAGAAAACCTCACAAACCTTCATTGTTGCATGACTGAATATGATTTCTAAGCAGAAAAAAGTGTTATATTTGAACAATCTCAACACAAAGTGCAACAAATGAATTAAAATTCAATCTTAAAACTTAAATTGTGTTTTACTTCCAATTCTTTTGCTTTCTCTTATTGTTTTTGGATTTAATTTAACTGATGTTTGATTTTATTTCATTTCAGAATAAAAAAAAAATTGCTCAAAATATTGGGAATAAAATCACACAAATTCAATGCATCAGCCAAATATAACGTCCCCACTTTATTATAAGCAGGACATTTCAAAATTAAAGGCAAACGACAGAGATGCCGCTATTGCAAGTCATCTGTTTCAAATTCCCAACATTCTAATCATTGCATGATTTGTTTAGAAACGATGTGCAAATAGCAAATGATGTGACAGTTGTAACGCACAGTGCTGACATTCAATAAAATTGCTTCCAACAGAAATTAAAGATCGAATAAAACTTTTTTTAAACCTGAACTTTTTAACAATCAAATGGCAATCTGACTTGAGTTGGAATTAATTATTCTATCTCGATACAAATAGGTGCTGAGACAATAAAGCCTAGCTTCAAGTATGTAAACGGAAGAATGAATAAAATTTTGGTTGTAGATGGTCATAGGTTTTACAAGGAGAAGGCCAACCAAACTTCCATTTCTTGGACATGTCGCCTTCACAATACATTGGGGTAAATTTCTCTCCTTCTTTCCTTATGGTTGTTTCCATTTTGAAAATAATACGAATTTTAATCATTTGAGGTGTAAAGCAAGATGTAAAACAAGTGCTGATGGCTATTCTATTAAGTTTACCAATTTGAACCACAACCACGGTACAAACACTTTGAAACTCAACAGAGGCAAAAAAGTCTTAGATGAATGTGATGATTCCGTTTTATTCAAAGCTGAATCCCTGTAAACACTTAGACTGATTTCGATTGAGAAAATACAGTACTTATTTTGATTAAAACAAATGTTAAAAATCAATAAAAATTTTAACGAATAATTTTGTTCAAAAGCGTGTTCATTACAAATTATAAATTTAATCATGTTCAAAACCCACTTTGAATTGAAATTATACATTTCTTTTCTCGATAAAAACAGGTGTTGATACGATTTAAGCATCGAATATTTAGCGGGGCGAATGAATAAAATCTTGATTGTAGATGGTCATTAGTCTTTAATTTTTTTTCATAAAACCTACAGTGCTTGGCACTGCCGCCAATCAGTCACAATTTTTTATACTTTTTTCTTACTTTCTAAAGTGGCGTTTTCATTTTCAATGATAATAAGCGTTTCAATTTTTGTAGATGTAAAGCAAGATGTAAAACCAATTCCGATGGAAATGTTTTTGAGTTTGTCGATTTGAACCACAATCAAGGCGAAGAAACTTTGAAACTCAAAAGAGTCAAGAACGTGAACTTATCTCATCCACTTTTTTTCAAAATTGAGCCCTTGTAGACACAAAACGACACATTCGACAAAAAAAATATGTTTTTAAAAACGTGTTCACCTTCGCATTATCTTACTAGAAGTAGTAGTCACTTTGTTGTACACAACTAAACCAGCCGTTTTGAATTGAAATTAATCATTTTCATCGATACAAACAGGTACTGAGAAGACAGAGCACAGCGTCAAATATATAGCAGGAAGGATGCATAAAATCTTGGTTGTAGATGGTCATAAGTTCTATAAGGAAAAAACCCATAAAACCCATACTGCTTGGACTTGCCGCTTACATAGAACTTTGGGGTAAATAGTATTAAATTCCTTAAATTCTTCATTTATCATATCAATTTTTATCAAACTCCCGATTACAATTGAGTAAGAAAATATGAAGAGATTTATGAATTATGAGATGATGCAAAAGCTCACAGTGTTTTTTCATCAAAACTACTATTTATATTCTTTATTTAATTTCTTCTACCTTTTCATAAATAGCACGTATTTTAATCTTTAAAGGTGTAAAGCAAGATGTAAAACAAATGACGATGGACATGTTATTGAGTTTACCAATTTGAACCACAATCATGGTATAAACACATTGAAACTTCTCAAAGTCAACTCAGAGGCCTCAGATTCATATGATCCACATTTTTTATTCAAAACTGAGGCCATGTAATTTGACACCGAACTTGAACGGAGAATAAACTGAAGAATAGCATCTATTTGATTTGATACAACTGAAAATAAATTCAATTTCGATATTTGAAAAAGCTTGTTTCATTATTTTAATGCACTGCCTTCATCTAATTGTAACATACAAATTATTGTGAATTAATCAATAAAATCCGTGTTTCAGGTGGCGTAAGCAACGTCTCAAAGCCAAAAGTGAAATACATAGCCGGAAAGACGAATAAAATTCTAGTGGTAGATGGTCATAAGTTTTACAAGCATCGTTCTTCCTCTATTTCCACCGTTTGGGAGTGCCGATTGAGGAAGTCTTTGGGGTAAAGTTGCATTTAATTCCACTAATAGAATACATTCTCTCATTTTCACATCCGAAAATTGCAACAACTGTTTATTTTTGTAATATTCCAAAGATGCAGATCAAGGTGCTCGACAAGTTCTGATGGGCGTTCGGTGAAATTTCATAATCTAGATCACAACCATGGTATAAACACATTAAAACTCAAAGGAGACAACTCATTGACGGAAAAACTAATTGAAATCAAAACAGAGCGCGTATAGAAATCGATGAAAAGAACCATGGTCACCACATTGCGTGTATCAGGAAATAAATAAAGAAGATAATGCCAAATTTCTGAAAATAATGGTCCTCCTTTGATATCATTATGTATCGCAACATGACAAGGGCATTAAAATCCTATAGAAAATTTTGATGAAAATTAAATGTTCAATCAAATTAAAAAATACTTAACATACAATAAAACTGTGTATTGTTCACCTATAAATTTTGATGTCCGAAGTTCCCCTTTCGAATCCAGAGTTTTTCATGTAAACATTTCACATATTCCCTGTGAAAAACATGAATACATCTTCAATGAGTGCCAGTCTAACTAATTAACATTTAATCCGAATTTTTCGAACAGATTAGAGGAACACGCCGTGAAACATAACGAATAATCAGAGAACTCGATACAAGAATCGAAAAAAAAGTATATGACAGGAAGTTTTGATCTCGGCATTGATATTTTTCTAAATTTTGAATAGGAGAATTTAATCTAATCAAGTTTAAGAATAAGTAAATTTGAAACTGCAACCAATTTTCCTGTGCCCAAATTCTAAAAACATGCAATCAAATATTGCTATTTATTTTTATATATACATTCCCTTCGTTTAGTTTGCGTGTTGTCCGTGCCAGTAAGTCGTCCATGTGCCATATATCGTGTTGTCTTGTGTTGTCCATGAAGCGTAATTGTTCGTTGCAACGTATTTTTGTTTTCAGATGAAGTGTCCCTCAAAAAATTTACAATATAAGTGCCCCTGAATATTGTTTCGGTGAAGGTGTCCCAACTTTTCAAATTCGATGTTCGCATTACTGATTGGAGATAAGTGATAACTGTCTTCGCCAAATAAATAAGGCTTATTAGGATCGACATTTTTGGCGAAATCGCTTTACATTCATCTCTTATCATTATGCGAAAATAAAATTTGAAATTTTTACTGAA
>CM052014.1:39215111-39318921 GCA_028476595.1 Obolodiplosis robiniae
TGAAACTACTTTTGAAAACAAAAATATTGTACGTTGCATTATTATTCTCAACCATTCATTTGTAACAGTTTCATTTCATATAGAAATTAATTTATTTTTTTAATTTCATAGACAAAACAGTTGCAGAACAACAACTTGATTCACAGCAGCTGCACACTTCAAGCCACATAGTGAAATACTTGATGGGAAAAACTAATAAAATTTTGGTTGTCAATGATCACAAGTTTTACAAATATGCAACTAAGTCGAAACAACATGACATATGGCTCTGCCGACTGAAGCGAACGCTGGGGTAGTTTTTTGTATAAACTATATTTATATTTTTGTTAGTACGCATGATAATTCATGAAGCCAAAAAACGCTCAACTCACCAATCTGTTCTATAGAACGATGCGTATTCATATTCAAAAATATTCAGTTTTATATGCAAAATTTACTCCTTATTATTAACATTTTCATTTGTTTTAAAGATGTCCATCGAGATGTAGGACAAGCACTGATGGTCACTCAATCGAATTCGAAAATCTCAATCATAATCATGGAGTAAACACTTGCACAAAATACAAAAAGAAACAATCAACAACATCAACAGTCGCATTGGAAATCCAAATTAAACAGGAAAACTGACAATTCAATTTACATTCAACAAAAGTTGAACATTATCTCTCGGGATTTATTATCATCAAAATTTGTTTAATTTAACCTGCTTGCGTGAAAACCGATTGTTAGTAACGAAATCATGACTCACTCAGTCAATGGATAATAAATGAATACTTAGACCAATCAATTTGCTCATTTGATTCGTAAATAATAATTGATGCATTCAAAAATATGAATAAAATGCAGACTAATGAAATTTTTTTGGAACCATTTTGCAGTATTTTATAATCAAAAAGGGCACTTTATTGAAATCCCAAGAAATTTTCCTTCGGTTCGAATCAATGGCTTTGGCTTTCGAAAGCGATACAAAACGAAGAAATTTATTTACTGGTATTGCCGAAGAAGATCGTAAGTTTTAAAGTAACGTTTGAATATGGTTGAAGGTCTGTGAATCATTCTTGATATTTTAATTTCAGATGCCATGCATCCGCTCGATCATTACTCGATGGCAATGGATTCCGGAAAATCAAACTGATTAATGGTCAACATAATCATTTACCGGACGAAAATGAATTTTAAAGTCTAATTTTATTAGAACTTTCCTAAAACTTTGACGATAGATTCAAAAAGTGAGATTTAGTCATTCTTGTTCATCAAAACTACCAATAAAGCTTTAATTGACAATCGAACAAAGTGCAATAATTAAACAATTTTTATATAGACCAATAGAAAAAACGTTTTTTTTCAGAATACATCAATAAGCAGGGAAATCGTATACAAATCATGACAAGAATTTCACTGTTTACATCAACGGATATGGATTTAGAAAGGATAGCTGTCGCGGTCCGTATATTTATTGGCGTTGTCGTAATGATTACAAGTTTCAGTATGTAATCATTCTAATAAATGAGCCAATGAAATATATTTCAATCATGTATGATGAAAAGCTCGGGCTCGATCTATATCCGAAAACGACAGAACACAAAACTTGAGACTGTGCAATGCAAAACATAATCGTCATTGCGATCAGAATACCATGCGGATTTGAATTCTAACAGCAACTTCCGATTGACTTGAAAATAATTTTGTTTGACTTATAATCGAAAATGTATTTCCTCTTTTACGTCGAATTCAACTAGGGGATTCATTCATTAAATATCATTTTATTATTAGTTCCCATGACTGAACAAAATTTAATAGAGACTTTAAAGTAGTTGAATAGAACATAATCAATTATTGTCATAAGTAGCCTCTTTTTTAGCGCGTAAATCGACAATCACAAAGAATATGAACCTAATCTCAACGCAAAATAAAGTAATTTATCATTTTAGTGATGAATAACTTTCCAAAGTAATGGTATCCCATAGAAAAATCCAAATAAAATGTATAGAAAATTTGTCGTTCGGCCTTGAAAATGGTAAAATAACTAAACTGAAAGTTCGAAACACGTAATAAAAGTTCATTTCCAAAAGTGACCCTTTATTTTCGCAGATATTTCATTGTATTTATTGGAAAATTATACTGAATTTATGAATTATAATCGATTGCAAGGAATTAACGCGATATTTTTTTCTAGGTTTTTGGAATGGACAGGGCCATTATATTCAAATGTGTATGGATGGAGGCCGACAAAAAGTATTCATCAATGGATATCAATTCACAAAAAGATCTTCAGATAAATCCGGTATATATTGGGTATGCATAAAGGGGAAATTCACTCTTTTTTTCAATGTTTCATTATTTGCCATTATTATGCCTAGTATTATGGATTACTTTTTATATCCTTCTATTAATTTTCACAACGAGTGCATTTAAAGCAATTTTTATTATTAGTTTTCAAATGGGTATGAGAAAGTAAGAAATTAAGACTTGATCGAATTAAATCATAAATGAAAACATTTTAAATATTGCGGAAGAAAATAATAGATGTTAATAATAATGCAACTCTTTTTTTCAAATGAAGGGTCCCTGAAAATTGTTTCAGTAATAGTGTCCCAACTTTTCGAATTTGATTTTCTCTTCAATGATAAGGGATAAGTGATAAATGTCTCGCTAAATATGTAGATCTTAATAAGCCTTAAACAATTACCGAAGACACTTATCACTTATTTTAAAAGTTGAAACACTTTTACTGATACAATTTTTTGAGTGACACTTCATCTGTAAACAAAAATATGTTGCACTATTATTCTCAGCCATTCAAATAATAACAATTGGAAACGGAATTGCCTGTTAGAACTGTGCTGTAAATGCAGGACAAACAGAAAACCCGTTTTCACGGTCAGGAATCATGAGAATCTCAACATCCAAGGTCAATATCAACGACCATTGGTCATATAGACAATTTATAGATTTCACAACTATTTTTATAATTTTTCCTTCAAGTCTTTCGTTCCTCATCGAAATTGCAGGCATACAATATTTTTTGCTATCGCGACTTCAGTATTTAGAATGTTTTCAATTAATAGTTTTTAGAGCTGTTATGAAATATACATCAGTGGCATTTAATTTGGAATTAGTTCAGGTTCATTAAATTTTCATAACTTCCATTAATGTTCACTAACTTTTGCGATTTTCCCCTAGGTATGCACCGTACGGAAACAGACTGGGTAGGTAACTCATCATTCTATGATATTCGTATATAGCTTAATCTAATTCATTGAAATGTACAGGTGTAAGGCATCGGCGCGATCAAAGTGTGGGAATGATGAGAACAAAGTCTCGCTATTTCATGGGCACAATCACCCTTTGCATGGTGGAGAAATTTTGTTTCCAAGTGTATTTCCTCCTCATTGAAATTTTTCTGTGAATTTTGATATGTAGCATCTTTCATACTCAAAAAACGTACTTTTTTTTGAAAATATATCAATAGAAAATGTCTTATTCTCAATTTAAATTAAGTCGAATAGTTGAAAAAATGTGACATTTATAAGTGTTGTACTTACTCAACTATAGTTTTAAGTTTAATAAATGCAAAATCAATTGAAGAAAAAATAGACAAAATTGAGTAAAATCAATGGAAAACTAGAAAAAAATTCGTAGGAAAGAAAAAGAGTAGAAATAAATTACGGCTAGTGTTCTCAGGAACATTTTCAACATAAAACAGCTTAACTAATTTGAGCAAAGACCACAATTTCTATAAAATAAAGTTTTAACATACTAAAATGAGTCTATTGAAATTGTCTGTACCTTTGAATTCAATTGAACTTTTATTGAAATTGTACAAGTTATTTATTTCAGGGATGAATATTCGACTCAAAACGAATGATGTTGAGATTCTTTAAAATGTGATTAATGAACATTACTAATTGTGGTATATATTCGAACTAGAAATAGATTTGGCGAAAGAAATCATCGATTGAGAGCAAATCGCAACACGGAGTAAAACACAAAAGAATTTATTGAAAAATATATCCATTTTAACATTTCGTTTTATTTCCTTTGAAGATGCCGAGCTCAACCGCTGCACCAGACGAGCTCACTCAACATCGCAATCACAAAAGTCCAAGTAAATGAAATCGTCTATATATACGTTATATCGTCCACTTCGCATTGTCGTCAAGTTTAGAGAGCTTTTATATTTAACATCGAATGATTCTGATCGATTTGCTTTATTGTACCTTTTGCCGAATAAAATCATTGAATCAATGTGTATCGTTTGTGTCTCATTGTGTTCTTTTTCTGTGTATTGTTATAAAAATGCTAACAATTTTTCGATTCTTTTATCGCAGGTATTGGATTTTTAGAACCATTCTTTAACCCAGTGGGAAATTCAATCAAATTTATCGATAGTGGAAAAGGAAAACGACAATTAAATATTAATAATCACGTTTTTACGAAAATGTCTCGCCACGGCATGGTGACGTATTGGAGGTAATTCACAATCATTGTTAATCAAATTTTAGATTTTTATATTCAATTCATTTTGGATGGACAAAAGTGCTCAGCATTGTGGTTGTTGCTCTATTCTATTCGTTCAATCATTCATCCGTGTTTTACTTTATTCGTTCGTAGGTGCAATCAGTATACGACACTTGGATGTCAAGCTAGATGTCAGCTTTCGATCAAAGGCCTAAAAATCGTGTCACTTGAGCATAATCACGGCCTCGTGAAACGATATCAACGTTGAAATCAACAAATAATTCAAATACACAAATCAATTTCACATTTATTTCATATTGCATGCAATTTACTCGAGATAAGCCTGTTCTTCTCATCAAATCTAATATCGATTATTAGAAACTACTTCCGAATTAATTTCCATTTTACTGTATGAGATGTTTGTGCATTATATCTATGCTGAGAGTATGATTCAAATAAATCATATACTAACGATTATCAAATTGACTTGTCCTTCATTCATTGACTCGAATTCTATTCATTTAAAAACAATATGAAATTTTGTAATACTAATTTTTACTGATTTCGTAATAGATTGGAATGAGCCGAGATGGTATTTTACGTCTAGTAAAAGAGGCGGGCATATTCTCGTAATTAATGATCATCAGTTTTATCGTTATGGAACCGGATTGATAACGCGTTGGCTTTGTCGCTCCTATCGCCAATTTGGGTAATACAATTGCATCTAAATGTCTTTGGACATTCCTTATTGAAATTAGTGTTTTGTTTGTAATTTTTAGATGCCAAGCCAGATGTCGTTACAACGAAAGTACCCATGGCATCCAATTCGACAATCTCTTTCACAATCACGGCATCCATACAAATCGACGGAAGCGGCGAAACTCTACACAATTCATTATATAAATGCTATCATTATTCAATTAGTTGTGGTAGCTAAAATAACTCTTTACATTGGCAGCTTAAGCATAGCAATAATATTAAATTCTCATTCTTTTAGTTCACAACTGTTCCCGAATCGTTGCAATGTCAGGCTTCCTTCCAATAAACCTCATATTTATTAATTTGATTATTTCTGTTTCTGATTTTATTGAGTAAGTCTATCGTAGATGGTGTCAACTTTCTGAGTTTTCTTCAGAAATATTTCAATGGTTTCAACTGCTTTAAATAGCAGCATATAAATCGAAAGAGTTCGATAGAATTTTGATCAACATTAATATGAATTATTTTGCACGAAAACGTTTAAAATAATGCTTTTATTTGATTAATCTCAGAATGGAAGCCGAATATTCAATGGATAAAATGCCGACGAAATTTACTATTGGTGATTGATGGTTACCATTTTCATCGAATCGGACCGACAGATCGAAAAATAATTCATTATATATGTCGATGTACCAAGTCATTGGGGTGAGTTTTGGCCAAAATAGATCACACAGCCTATTCACAATAATAAGATCACACTTTAAGTCGTTTTTTCTTCGAAATTATAATCTGATTTATATTTCTTAAAGGTGCCCAGCCAAATGCCGTCATCGCCACGAAACCGGTGAAATTTATTTTGACTGTCTCGATCACAATCACGGCACCACAACCAACATGTCGAAGCTGCGGGCCAAAAATCTCGACTATGTCACATCTGAATAATAATATAATAAAATTTATTCAGCAATTATTTATTAAGTAGCAACCAATTTTGTAGCAATCCATATTTATGGAAATTGAATAAATGCCTTTAGAGATTTTAAGACATTGTTTCTAACTATTTTTGAATTTCTCTCAATACGACATTGAAACTTTGATCAATTATATGCATTTATTTCTGAAGAAATTTCCCTGTATTTGTAGCAAAAGAGCCAAAAGTTTGGACAGAAACCAATCAGAAGGGCATTGAAATACTCGTAGTCGATGGCTATCGATTCCACAAATATGGATTCGGCAATAGTCGGATTTACGTATCATACTTATGTCGATGTTACAAGTCTTTGGGGTGAGTTATTTATGCAATATAAATACAGTTTGATGCATTTTTTACATTCGGAAAATAATATAGTCGTTATTTTTTCAGGTGTCAGGCAAAGTGCCGGTTAAATGTTCACACAAACAAGTTCGATTTCATAAACTTGAATCATAACCATGGAATACACACTGGTACAGCCCAAATATTCGGAAATGTCACTGCTAATAAATTTTAAATCAGTTGGTGTCATTTTGAATTCATAACAATCCGGAAATAAATGATTTTTCACAATATGAGTTCTTTATTGTTCAGCTCAACAGTGATATAATTGTTCAACTTTGCGGAATTACTTTGCCAAAACTAATTACACATTTTTGGATTTTAGTTCAACGTTCCCATCCGAATGTTATGCCCACTCGCGCCAAAAGGGAGTCCTTCTCCTTGGATCAACAATAAACCAGTTAGATAAATCGCAACAAATCGATTGGCAGATGGAAAGAGGATATTATTGTGTGAGTTTTTCAATCATCGATAAAATATAAATAAAAATTTTCAAATGAAAGATGAATATCGAACAGTGTTTCAAAGTGTCGTGCTAAATGTTTGATGAATCTAGTTTGAGACTTATATGCAAATCATAGATTTCAATCCACAATCATGGACTCATGACTGGTCGCCGTGATAAAAACGAAAGTCAAATTGTTTTGGTGACCCATTCGGAAGCAAAGAATGTCAACAGACTGGACCTTATTTTGTGCGGGTTTGGAATAAAATGTGCACCTAAATGTTCACTATCTTGTTGTTGTCACTCCAGTGCTTACAATAATAATACTAGCTAAATCACGTGCATCTCGTTATCGGTGCGAATGGGACATCTTTGACAGCTTAATCGAAACAGTCGCTCTTCTGGTGATATGCAGCTAAATTTATTTTATTTATATTGAATCCTTGACACATTTTTGTTATTTATCTATTTTCAACGTTTGGACACTAGTCCGGCATTAAATCACAAATACAAATAAAATGTTAATAAAAAATTCGAATATTATTTCTCTCTCTGTGTATATTCAATTTATAATGTTTCATTCATTAAATGCTATCACATTGGTTTTCCTAAAATCTAACGTCTGATTCAACATTATTTTCAGGTAAAAATAGGTATTTCATTCAATATATGGTGTCAGAAGCGGGTAGAAAGAGACTGTTTATCAATGGATACGTGTTTGGTCGTAGCAACGAATATGGAAAGCACACAATTTGGAGATGTCCTCAATACCGTGCAATTGGGTAAGAAAATGCTTTAATGTGTTCAAAATACGGTCTATATTTTCTGAATTCTAATCGTATTGTTCTTTAATTTTCAATGAATAATATTTTGACATCGTTATTATATTCGTTATGATTTTTGCGCAGGTGTTTGGCACGAGCGCGCAGCATCACACATAGTTTAGCTCCTGAAGATGTCATGGTAATTGACTTCAACCACAATCACGGCCTCAGAACGATCAAAAAGAAATTCAAACATGAATTTACGTGAACTTAATTCATAATGAAATATGTATATAAATCGGTAATACGGCATATATGCTGCTGAATTATAATAGCCAAAATCCATTGCAACACAATGATAAATAAAACAAGAACGCACAAGTGCAAAATGTCTTCAATAACGCCATAAATAGAATCTATTTCACGAACACGAACAGCGTGTTTGTTCGCCAAAAACCAAACAAGAACGCACACGAACACATTTCTTTCAAGTGTTAACAACTCTGTTCGCGATACTGATGTTGTGTTTGATCTTAATTGATGCGTAGTTGACTACAGTAAAATGAAAGATAAAAGTTCAAATTTGATCACCAGGAATTTAGTACATCGATTCGATAATTATTGATAATAGTATCAAGCAGCTATAAACCAAATTTTGTAACGTGATTAAGAATTGTCTACGCATTAAAAGGGAATTACTCCAAAGTAATATTGTAATATCCACTATAGCTGATTTCAAAAGAGATAAATGGTCTCACGTACGAAAAACTAACTTTTCCGCACATTTCCCGAAATTGTTTGGGCTTACTCATTTTTCATTGATTTCCACTCATTTGTATTGGATTTATGTTTATTTCTTATCGAATCATCATGCAACTTTGAGAATACATCATAAAAAATATCAAGTCATTACGATGAGATCGAATTTCAAGGCGTTACACATCATGTAATATAAATTTAGATTTAATTTTAAAAAAACGAATAAACATCTCAGTTCCCAACTTTTACTTCAACAAACGTTCGCTGCTTTTGAATTGGTAATAACAAATACGAATTAGTTCACTCTGATCTGAGCTATTAATTCATGCAAACGATAGATATGGTTCCACATTTATATTATGGAAAACTTTCGTTAAAAAGTAAATGAGCATAAATCACAAATACTTCATTCAATTTAATGACAAAATTTGTATTTGACCCCGAAAATTGAAAATTTTGTAGGGGAGGTAGTCTTTAATCTCATCGGAATGACTTGGAATTTTGCATGACTCATTTTTTTCATAAAAAAATAATATCCCGAAAGTTTCAATTTGATACAATGTGAACTTAAGATATTCGCCATACAAATTTTCAGTTTTGACCTCGGAAAGACTCCGAAAATCGAACATTTTGCAGGGGAGGTAGTCCTAAATCTCATCAGAATGACTTGAAATTTTGCATAACATATTTTTTTCATAAAAAAATTATATTCTGTAAGTTTCATATTGATACAATGCGAACTAGACATAGTCCCCATACAAATATTTCTTAATTATATTAAAAACAGCCCATTTTTTGATTCCACTCCAAGCTACCCGAAAAAATTATCCGATTAGGCTGAAAATTAATAGGTTTCTATTCCTAATAGAGTTGAATGCGTGTGTAAATTTTTGATCAATTCTAAAATCAATTTTTTGATTTATCTTGTAAACAAAATTTTTCGTACAACGGACAACGGACAACGGACAACGGACAACGGACAACGGACAACGGACAACGGACAACGGACAACAGACAACGGACAACGGACAACAGACAACGGACAACGGACAACGTACCACACACGGACAAAAAATTGCTCCGGAAATGGTTGCAATCGTTTTTTCTAGGTTCAAAAAGCATTGAAAACTCATTCCGGGTGTTTTGAATTTTTTGGACCGATCGCAATACTACTACACACAGTGGTGTGTGCAGAAAAGTAAAAATCAAAAAGCGAATTAAGAAAATTTGAAGTGGATGGGAAAGTATATGATTAATTTCGTAAATATTTCTCTGCTATTAGTTTGTATGAGTTTCTAAATATAAGTTCCAATTGGTTGCTGTTAGACTCTATTAGTTGCTTTTAGTTTTTGTTTATTGTTTTGAAAAACTAAAAGCAAAGTATGACTTTTCTTCAAAATCTTCTACACAAAAACTCAAAATTATTGGCGGATAACCGAACCCTAGATCGAACTAATAGCATTCAATATTGACTATAGTATGTAATTAATTCTAAGGGTTAGACTTTAGGTTAATCTAAAAGTGCGTAAGTGAATCTGAATGAATCGCAATCGTATCGAATCAATCAAAATCTGTTCGAATCAATTCTAATCATTCCAAAGCTGAATTATTCACAATTAATCTCAGTCAATCTATACAAATCTGCATGAGATTTGTACTCTTTGAATCTTTTTGAATCAGAAATAAATACAACTTTTATGTTATTACGCTGAAGCCAGATAATTTAAATGCATTTGCACCGAAATGTGTATATTTTGCATAATTCTGTGAAATATTATGTTCTTTTGAGAATAAATAATATCAATTGGATTATATTCAGTTAAATTGTATTATTCTTATTCGGTAAATAATATTCGAAGTTTTCGGTAAATATTCAGTCCGTGAATGCTTTTTTTTGCTGATTATTCGGAGTTCGGATTTGAATCGAATAATTCCCTATTGTAGCTCTTGAGTTAAAATAAGCATGTTTTTTGCATAAAATACTCGCGTTGATAGAATAATTTATATCATTTCAGTGAAATATGTCAATGGACAAGGACACTCAATTAACTTTTTGTTCAGCCGACAGAAAAAAAAGCTGTACGTTGATGGATATCCATTTGCTAAAGATACAATGAAATTCGGCTGGGTTTATTGGCGATGCTTTGGCTATCGCCGAACCGGGTTTGTTCATTGCTTTTATAAAAGTAACAATCAACCAAATAGAAATAATTTATATTTATGGTTCATTATTTTGCAGATGTCGTGCAAGTGCTCGATCCAAAATTGAAGACGATCTAGTCAAACACCTCAAAGTGCTTGAATCTGAACACGATCATAATATTTAAAAGTAACACTTTAAAGATACACATGCACAAAACTGTTATTTATTGCACGGTTAAGAAGCTCTCACTTTACCTTTGCTACGATCTATTCTTGATAGATTTATAATAATCTGATATTAGATGTCAACAAAATTGGCAAGAAATCTCAGGTTCTTTCATCTCCGACAAAATTTAATCACGATTTTCTTTTGTTTAAATAAATTTTTCTATTAAATTTATGAAAAGTGCACATTTTTATTCTTACTAACGAACTATTAACTAGCTAACTAACAATTCGTTCGGCTCCATTGTTAACCTATCCCGATTTCTCTTCATTCTTTTTTTTTTACTTCACCAATTATTAGTCAATCTCATTTCTTTTCACAGTGTTTGTGAATGAACAAGGCCACTTTATCGACATGGCTCCCATGAACAGGCCAGGGAGATATAATATTCGCATTGACGGTTACTCTTTCGGTAAATGGACTTCATCTAAACAAATTCTGTACTGGCGTTGTAGCCGCGCACAGGCAATTGGGTTTGTAAATATGAAAAAAATTATTATTAGTGTTTATTATTTTAGTACTTTGTCAAGGCAAAGCAAACCTTCAATGGTGTTTTTGTTGCGGAAGGACGAAAGTTCTTTTATTTATAGAGCTAACTACAACACTAGCTAATTCATGTGTTTGTCGATATTAGTGCATGAGAGACATTTTTTACAGTTCAATCGCTTTAATAGTTAATCTCGATCTATTTATTTTGATTATTATTTTCATACTGTTTCTTCAAATTTGAATCGGAACTAAAATGAAAGACACATTTTGCTAATATTAAAAATTTCTCTCTTGATCATATCGTTTCCGACCAAACAAACTATTTTATTGATTGCTTTTTCACCCATTAATTCTCAGGTGTAAGGCTCGAGCACGCATAAAGACGTCAGAAGGAATGCGAAAAATTCACGTTGTGTGGCCCTACCACAATCATGGCATCGACGATTGATGTAAAATCAATCTTGAATGTTCTATTACCAGAGAAATTTGTGCGAATTTGAAAATTATCATTCCAAAACAAATGTTAACGTAGTCAAATTGTAGTTGAATTAATAAAATCTATGATTGTTTCAAAAGCATTGAGTCCAATTACTTTTAAATATAATTGAATGAGATTTTTTTTTTTTCAATTCAATAACATTTTCTTTTGTAATTTTAGGAACATCTACGATAGAAGTTTCGCATCAAGAGACGATATTTGGAGAGGTCGATGATTCGGAAAATCAATCTTCGGAATACGCATACAATCGCAAGGGACAATTGGTAGTCAATGGCTATCCATTTTTGCGTTCGGCCATCAAAGGTGCTGTTAATACGTCTATTGAGTGGCGTTGCGCCGATGGCAGAAAATTCAAATGTAATGCTCGTGTTCGCACCCGTGGAAAGGCTTTGGAAGTGATAAATGTTATCCATAATCACGATCCGAGGAAGCAAAGACAATTTAGTGCTATTGTTTGGAATGAAAACGCTTGATTCTGCTTGTTTTTTCAATAAAATACTTCTAAAAATTTTAGTGTTTTTTTATTTTTTGTTTTTAATCTGTTTTAAGTTCCATCAAATTTGAATAGTCAAGTCGATAAATAAAAATTATATTTTAATTTATTCGGCAGAAAAACCATTGTACATTATGCAACAACCAACCATGAAGAGCGAAATAAGTTTTAGCGCTGGAAACGTAATCAAGAGGACTAAGACGGGACATTCATTGGTAATGGTAAAACGGACGCGTGTCAAAGGATTTTGTGTTGAGTGTATTAAATCGTCAAAAGATCCAATGTACAAGAAACATATGGCTAAAATCATTACTCATTGTCCAGAGTGTCCAGGAGGTGATTGGATTTGTGAGCCATGTTTTAACAGGAAACATGCTACTCTTTGAAGTTTGCGACGCAACATCAGGTGCTTTCGAAATTAATGACATTTATTCAAACGAGTACCATTAAATTTCGAAGCCTTGGAATAAAAAAGTGTTCTTGAAATTAAGAAGAAAATAATAACATCAAACTTCAATGCTAGAAAACTTAAACGTAATAAAATTGTTTGAAGTGAACAAACGAACGAGTGCCTAGCCTATAAACTGAATAATTCAACTTGTTATTCAGCATGTTTTTCTTCCGAGGCTATCATTTGATTTAAAATTAACAATTTAAAGAAACTCATCTTTTGAGATGATGAAATTTTTTTGTATGAAACGGTTTCAACTCATTATAAATTCTTCCTCAAACCTAATATCGAGCTCCTTCATTTTCAGTTAACAGTTTTCGCACACATGAATTGATTTCATACTTTTTATCCCTCATTTGTTCTCAATTGTTTTCAAATACATAAAACTCGTATTTAAATTTCTGTCTAAGTCGTTGTGTTTTGCAATGTAATTTGCTACCTGGACAACTCTGGCTGATGCGAAACGCGTCGAATCATAAGAAGTAAATATATGCGTTAAAAAGCCCGAGATATATAGCCAGACAAATACATTGCTTGGTTGTGCTTTCATGTTCTAATTTTCTTGACGCAAATGATAACTTTGTTGCGCAGTGTAGCTGAGATTTAAGTATATCACATTTCTGCATAATTTTACTTGACTTAATTTTGATGAATTAACAATTTTTGCAATTCTTTTCATTTTAAATTCGAAGCATTTGGGTTTCTGTCGCTTCAAAAAGGTTTAATCAAAAATGTTCGAAGAAAACGCAAAATAAAGTAGAAATTTTCAAGACAAAGAATGTCTCTCATGTAATTTGTTTTAGAACAGAGCGAATCATTGGATTCTATCATGAAAACGCCAAAAGTATGTCGCGGTTTTCGCTAGATGGAGCTGCCGATTGAATTCGCTGCAACAATATTTACAAGATTTGTTCATTATTTCGGGGCGTCAGTAAACGTCAGATTGCAATACATCGACACATTTAATGGATCGCACACAAGTTCGATATCTCGACGAAGAATACGACAAAAACGTAGAGAGGAAAGAGTGTTTTCCTATCACTTGTAATTCAATTAAAAAAGTAAATTCTGTCAAACAGCAAAATTAGGACTCAAAAGTTACATCAGCGAACATCCAGAGAACCAAATAATTGGATGAATTACATGACACAAATGCAACACGAAAAGTGGTCGATTGCAATAGTTCAGTTTTGGTTTGTCGAATTTTGTATGCCACAATAAAAAAAAAACATCGAAATCGGTTCTTTGTGTTGATAAGTTCTGTGTTTTAAAATTTTTGATTCGGTTGACTTGTTGGTTTTTTTTTAGTTCATTGCAACCGCTCAGTCACCAATATTGTACAGAACGTGTGCTTTATTTGAGTCAGTCAGTTGTCTGTCAAGCGTTAAGAAAAAATAATACGCGTGTTAGCTGTAAAAGCGATAAATCCACACATCATTGTGTAATGAACGCAGTGTACATTGTGCAGAACATATCGTAGTGAATCATTTTCTTTCCGCTAATCAGAAAGAGTGCTCATCTCTGTGACTCGCTAGTCGAGAGACATACACGAGTATCTGTGTGTATTTCAGTTTTTATTGTGTAGCAAATTTTGATTTGTAGCTGCGAAAGAGCAAGAAAAAAATGATGGTTGAGGACGGGACTGCAGATGCGACGAAAAGGTAATTTTCATTGGACAAATTGTCAGTGCAGAGCAGTTGACCTTAAATGCCAAATCATTGGATTTTTTGCTTTTCTCTCTCTATATTTTTTTTATTATTGGATGCGGCACAGACTAAATGTCAAAAAACAAACGCTCGATGGTAAGCATTTGGTTTATTCACAAATATTGTACGAAATCACCAATGAACACGTCATTGAATATTTTTCTATTTTCTTTCCGTCCAATTCGCCAATTAACTGCATTTTTTAGATGCGTACGCAGTGCCTGCTAACTTCTTAGAAATCGATGTCGTGAATCCAATAACGACAATTACAGCTGGCAAAAAGCGATTCACTGAATATGAAGTCCGAATGCGGGTGAGTACAATAACGCTACGTCTGATATGCACACTGGATGCTGGCTGCAATATATTATCATGAAATGCTGGAATTTTTTCTTATTCCAACCAAAAATGGGCATATTATCTGTGTGTGTTTCCATTTGTTGCAACTATCATAAGGAGTTATATACATTATGTTTCGAGTGACACAAACTGTCACGGGTCTCGCCTACTTTTCGGTCGTTACATGCGTTGATTAGCACAAAACCCGGCTTTTGATTCGTACAGTTTGAACTTGTAATTTTGATATCAACTTTGATTTGGAAACTTCAAATCTCATTTGTATTCACATGTTTTGCCTACTTAAATTCGTGCGGTTTCAAGTGATATTTGCATCGAAAAGAAAGTATATGGCTTCTAAATGGATTTTTTTTTTTTTTTTCGAAATAAAATGTGCTAATTACACAATTGTGAGCTTCCATACGTTAATTCTATTTCCGTACAGATTAAAACGGTCTCAAATTTGTCGGAAACCTTCGATGTTCATCGTGTTTGTTTTGTAACATTCCAAAAGCGCCATAATTCACAACGTTATACTAACCTATACTTCGCTGCATTTTTTTTTCTCTTAGACAAATTTGCCAGTTTTCAAAGTCAAGGAATCGAGTGTACGTCGCCGTTACAGTGACTTTGAATGGCTTAGGAATGAATTGGAACGTGATAGCAAAGTGAGTCTTTCATTTCGTTTTGTCTTTGTAAACATACTCATCTGGTGATAAAATCTTTTAAATATTTTTGTGTAGATCGTTGTGCCGGCTTTGCCTGGAAAAGCATGGAAGCGTCAAATGCCATTCCGTGGAGATGATGGACTTTTCGATGAAAATTTCATCGAAGAGAGACGCAAAGGCCTCGAAAGTTTCATAAATAAAATAGCCGGTCATCCTCTTGCACAAAATGAGCGTTGTCTGCATATGTTCCTGCAGGAACCAACAATCGATAAAAACTACGTGCCGGGCAAAATTCGCAACACATAAAAGTGAAAAAATATAACAAACGAATAAACAAGAATCTAAAGTAGCGCGATGCATATATATATATATATATATATGTGTGTGAATTTCGTGTAAATTAAGAAAGTTGAAAATCCGTTTGATTGTTTAAAACACAACCGATGAAAATACGACCCAAACCGCGATAATTCATTGATAGCAATAATAATTACAAGTCCATCAACATGTTTTTTTTTTGGTTTTGGTCAAGAAATGAAACAAAAACAAGCAAAAAAAACGTTTCAGTACACAATTTTTTATGAATAAAAAAAGTCTATATATTTTGTACAACGTTTTGACATAATACATACTTGTTTGTTCGCTTTATCTTCCAAATCTTGCCAGAATCTCTTTCTGTTCTCTCTTTCTCTCTTTCCTGAGTCGAAATTGGCCGAATTCGTCTAAGTTGCTGCAATCACTTCAAAAATTGTCCAATTTTCAAATTAATAATTTCCGTCAAATTGGCTTATTATGGATTTTCAAGAAAAACGGGAAAAATTGTTAGTCTGAATACAAATCAAAAATGAACGTTTAAAAAAGAATGAAATAATTTAAAACAGTTTGATAGCTAGCAATAATTATTAGAAATCAATAAGTTTATTTGATTGTGCAGAAAAAATTCAACAAACATTTATGAATCAATTCTATGTGACTCAAAAAATTAGAGAAATGATATTATACCGAAAGGATTTATTCGAATTGTTCAGAAATAATTTTAAAGGAAAGAAAAACTGCAAAATAATTTGTTGATATCTGTTTTATTAAATTGGGGAACTGGCTTGATTTCACTGATTGAACCCGTTCTGGACACCATATAGGACAAAGTGCGAGAATGCGATCTTTTCAATGCGTAAAACTCATATTTAAGACAGCAAACAATCATTTTACAAATTGAAGTCGCAATTTTAGCAAATAACAAACAAATATGTCTATTTTTCTGTTTTATTCATAACAGCAACAACGTGAGAAATCAAATTCAAATCAGGGATTGTTTTTTGAAAGTATTCTCAATTACTCACTGATGCCGAGGATGGGGATTTCACTAAAGAGTGAACTTCTTTGTTTTCAAATGAACTTTTTCCTCTAAGATGAGCAATATTTTTTCTCGAATTACATATTGATATTAAAGTGATTGCAATCAAATTTTGAAAAAAAAAAAAAAAATAATAATAATAATACTCCTCTGAGAGGAGGAATTTCACTCTTCAGTGAAATCCCCATTCTCAGTATCAGTGAGTAAATGAGAATTCATCAGAGAAACAATCCCTGATTCATATGAGAGCAAATACGATTTGACTCAAAGATGAACATTTGAATGACAAAATTATTAGGAAACTAGAATTATGAATAGGTTCAAAATTATGTTCACCCTTTTGGCAAAGAAAAGAAACGAGACAAACCATATTGATAATGATGATGTAAATTGTGCAAAGATTTGCAAGTCTGTTTGACACGGCTAGTGTTTTACAATTGCTACGAAATATCATACAAATTGTATGCCATTAGCCTAAGTATTTTGAATTATGTAATTTTATTAAAGAAAGGAAATGAAAATGAAATATACTCCAAGAGATCTTTTGAAGAATGTTTTTCTCCTCTCTTTTTTCTTAATTTTCATCCGCAATGCGAGTTTCGCATTAAACCACTTTTCATCAATAATTTCATTAAACTAATCGAATCATTCCATTCTTCCATTTCAGGTAAATTAGTTGTTTCGATAGGAGTCAAAAGTTGGACATCGTTTGCTTGTGAAAAATCCGGCTTCGGCAAAAAAAAACGACAGTTTTCATTTGGGAAATAAATATGAATTTGTATATAACTGATTTTGGGTTTTAATTTGTTAAAGTCTCCTGCTTTCAGGAGAATATAGTTTAAGTTTCACCACTTTTGTTAGAATGTTTGACTCAATAGATACCAGTCAACTAATTTATTAACAAAAGCCATACATTTTCAACTTTCTAACATGATGTTCACTCTTTCTTTTTCCTTCACAAATTCGAAGAAACGGACGGCGTTCTGAAATACGTCATTGGAATACGCGGCAAGAAGAAGTTGCTGGTGGATGGAAATACATTTTACCGATTTTTATCGACAAAAACCAATCAGACGTGGTACTGCTCGCAGCGCAAAAGCAAGAGATGCCGAGCCAGCTTTCGGCTGTTCCCCGATGGCTTGTTGCTACCAGTCATAAGAGAACACTCACACGATACTCCACCGGTCAATTCTCGCATTTATCTCACTACAAATCCAAATGATGTGTATTATGATGTTGACAACCACGTACAAATCATCGATATGGTGGCGCTCGTGAAAGATGAATCCTAATAAGACTTATCAAACAAATTAATGATTTAAGAATTATTTAGATTTGATTTGGACAAGTACAAATATTGTGACATTGGACCGTTGATAGCTTCTAAGTAGCACAATCATTTTCGTTTTATTTGTGTAATGTTCGAGTTTGAACATACAATTTGAAGATTTGTATGACCGTATTGAATAAATAACATGACATTTTACAGCAAATACGAGCCATTCACTTTCACTCTCATTCATGCTATATGTGTTTGTCGCAACAGTTCTGTCTTTTTCCCCAATTTTTAGCACAATTATTTCCATTTTTTATTGTAATCGCTCAAACAATGGGTGTGTTCAACATAAGTATTTCATAAAATGTCCTCGCATGTCTGAAAATTAACTGGATTGTTTTGTTCATTTCATTTCATCATGCAGATATTAAACCATTTGAACTGGATTTCGCTGGATTTCCAGATCTCATCACTAGTGAAATCGATCCGCCGATTATGGCATGTTCCGTTCAACTGGAGTACTTGGACGATATACTACCAAAGATGCGAAAAAAGTCAAAAAAGCAACCAGAAAGTACAATTGTCATCGATGATGAGCCAGAATTGAAAGACAATCAAGAGTCTGAAGAGTGCGAATCCGATGCACCGTATGTACAAAAGAATTCACGCAAAATCCGCATCTTCAATGGAAACAAATTTTATTTGGAGAAGGAATCGGATCGCCAGCTCACCTGGAAATGCTCAACATCACGCTTTACAAACTGTACGGCACGATTAATAACTCAATTGAACGGCAACTACGTAACGGTTGAAGGATCTCATGACCATGCTAACAACACGGATCGAGCAAATTCAAAATAAATTAAAGTAGAACGAATTATTTCAAATAATTTAATTAGATTGAGATTTTAAATTGATGAAAGTAATTACTAAATTAATTAATTTACGCAACCAAAGTATTTTCGAGATGCTCGATGATGTTGAGTAAAGTTAAATCGAAATTGTGTTTTGAATTGAGCAAACGTGTTCGCCTTTTTTCTACAAAAACAATCTCTCTCTCTCACTTTCTCTCCCTCTCTCTCTCGCTCTCTCCACAGATTTAATTCAATATCAAATTCAATTTATCTTGTGCCGGGTAAGTAATTTAAAGTGCGCTTACGTTGGAAAAATTCAATTATGTTTTCCGAATCGGAGATGAAACTCTACAACAATAAAATCAAGCAGCACTGATGAAACTAAATTTATAGACAGAAGCCAATCATGGTTGTTATCATTGCTCTAGTTTATGGAGTTGTATGTGGATGGAAAGCGGGTGGCGAGCAGGTGAAAGGTATGTGGCTTGTGATTGGAAATTGTGCCTATTCAATGATTCCATTCGCCCACAAAGTCATACTTTTCATTTCCTTGTGCAGGATATCGAGTATCCTGTCAATTTGTGCCAAACTCAACAGCAAAATCTAATTTATTCACCGCAATTTTGTCGTTGTCATTTTGTTTTACATATTTCAAATGAGTCTTGCTTTAAATTGAATTGTACCTGCAACTTGCCAGAGCGCCGATCCCACTGCAAAAAAGGAATAGCAAAGATTCAAACTGTTGATATGTCCCAACGCCACGTTATACTTGTTCGTTGTATTAAAGTGCTTGTATTTGGCACGATTGTACTGACTGAAGAGCGTTCGTCATGCCGGTGTGTTAGTATTCAGCGGCAGTCGGTTCTGCTGCTGCTGCTGCTGCTGCACATGTCTCTTTCCCATCGCGTTCGCGCGAAATATGGTTTGTTTTCACTTTTCTACGTTCATTTGTGTACGTCGTGAACTTGGATAGAATCGCTTCTCCGCTTTCTCGTGCGCTCAGGAGAAGTGGCTCGTTTGCCGTACGTTTGTGGAATTATTGTGGCATACCATAAATACACCACCAACAACAACAACAGCAAAAATACAAATGACAAAAAAGATGGTACACGAAGAAACGTGTTTACACAAACAACACACCACAGAGAAAGACAGAGAGCACACACAAAAAAACGATTGAAATCCAGTGTAGAGTATTGTAGTAGCGCCAGAAGCACTCGAAGCGAATAATTATAAACCAAGACGAGACGCACACATGTCATCATCATCGGTTCATCGGTAAACCGACTCTGATATATATATGCGATTGTTAGCATTGTTGCCTTTATCATTCAGTAGTAAGAAGTCGTTCGAAGTGTTTGGCCGAATAGACCGCGATGCTGCAATAAAAATATTTGACGGCTACTATCGATGAGAATCGATTCGACGAAGGTACTTCGACATACAGTGAAAGTGCATTGAGCGCACAAAACCGTTTTATGTTCAATTACAATTTTTTTTTTTTTGTCGATAAATTTGTGGTGTTCTTTCAAACAGTGTCAAGTGTGATTTTCCATTCAATTTTCAATTCAATTTTCATTTAATTTATTTTTTGTCTTGTTTCGATATCAAAATTTCCTGAATTTTATGATCCTTTACAACGCAAATGACACAATTTCATTCTAATGAACTCAATTGAGTTGAATGTTCAATGAAATCTCTCGTAATTTAGTTTCAATGAACTGAATGTTTCCAATCATATCAACAAAAAAACAAGTGGAAAATGCTTCACTCCACCTGAATCGAACGGAAACACAAAAAAAGGACAAGGAAACGTATACAAAGACAATTGAAATAGATTTACGATAGACTTGTGGTGCACACGTTGTGTATGCACAGAGAAAAATCGATTTATCTACACATGAGAAGAACAATATACAAACGTACACGAAAATGGTTAAAGCGCGTACAATGCAATCGAAGCGGGTTTCATTCATTGATTCGTAAAATAGGTTATTTCTGTTGAGCGTGAGAGAAGAGAGAGAGAAGAAAGAAAGAAGAGGACATATTTTCACGTGCATATCCATAAAAACGCACCGAATTTAATAAGACGTAAAAAACGTTTAATTTCGTCAAAATGCTGTCGTCCGAATCAAATAACATCGACAGTGAATTAAACGGTGGCAACAGTGCAGTCGATTCCGAACTGATAAATCTTCGGCCGAGCAGCGGTCAAACACTTTTGAATGCACATCAATCAGCACAACAAAAATCACCAGCAGCAACTGCCTCAGCTAAACAGAACACATTGCTGCAATCCAATACGACAAATGCCAAGAAATCAGTTATGCTAAATTTTAAATCAGGAGCAATCAATAGCACTGTTGAGGAATTCGGCAATTTTTCGACACGATTTAGTGACACATTTACACATAACGGACGTCGCTATCGTTTTTGGCTCCTGACCATTGGCATCACAATCACATGTTTATGTTGTTTCGTTTTTGGCCTAAGTTTCAATCATTTATTCGACACGCTACCATGCGGCGGTAAGTGTTTATTCCACATTGCTCGCAAATTTTCGTAAACAGAACGAATGAATGCGTTTTGCCTTTGGCCGCACATGGGAATGAATACGGATAAAGTCTCATTCTTTACTATTTTTCCATCACTCTTTGTTTTTACATCGTAATGTACGGTTTTACGCACGTATACGTAAGCTTTTTCTTTATGCCTAGTTTACTGAATGAACCACAACAAAGTGATGTGTTCATTATTTATGTTGCGAAATAAAGCTCTTCGCTTTTCGCTTTCTCCTTTCTGCTTTTTACTTTGAATGCGAGAGTGTATGTTATTAGCGGATACCTATGAGCGGTTCTGTTTTTCATCGAGTGTAATGTATATTTTCGATATAACATGAATAATTTATTTCTATATGATTTTTTAATGCTCTCACTTGCGTTGGATTTGCGCGCTGTTCATTTATGCATTGTCCTTAACAGCGCAAAAGCATTCTCGAAAAATGTGTGTAGCGGAAAATTGTATTCGAACAGGTAAGCTAACCATCCAAGTCGTGTTTTGTTCGATATGCTTTGGGATTTCATTATTTATTGAGATTAGAGTCGTGTGAACCCGTTCTTTGCTTGATTTTGTGTTTGCTTCCCTTTGCATCCAAATTTTCGGTTGCTTCTTTGATTCAAATGATACCTCTTCAAATATTTAGTAGGTTTAAGTAAAATGGTGGGACAACTTTTTGGATAAATAAACATCCGTCCGATTAGGGTGTCAAAAGAAACATGAAAGTTGGATATGTTTGAATATCAAATCACTTTGCATCGACCAACATTTAGTGAAAAAGTTTTCTCATCGCTTGTAGGTTCTGACATGAACACTTTTTTGATGATTTTCCTGAAAGCGACAGATTTCGAAGCATCTTTTCAACTTTCATCCAAGCAATCTCGGTATAATATTCAAATTGACAGGTTTTTTTATTTCATTGTTATTGCAGCTTCTTCGCTTCTTTCGGCTATGAACAGAAGCGTCGACCCATGTAAGTCACTTAACATCATGATTTATTGACAGCCCAACAGAAAAAAACAACCCATTTCAATCTATTTCCTTTTGTCAGGTGATAATTTTTTTCAATATGCTTGTGGAGCATGGAATAAGAAAAATGTAATACCGGAAGATAAAAGTTCCTTTAGCACATTCGAAGTGAGTTTTATAAATTAATAATTTTTGTTTAATGCTATATCGATGGGGAAATTCCATCATACATTCACTGATTGGCATGTTGATGATTAAATAATGATCAGTTGAAGAGCTGTCATTTCTATTTATAAGCAAATAATTAGATTTTCCTTTTGGAATTGGATCAATTAGGTGTTAGCCGACCAACAACAAGTGATATTGCGTCAACTACTCGAAGAGCCTCCAAACTCAGACGATAATGATGCCACAATAAAAGCAAAGTACTTTTATAAAAGTTGTGTGAATATCAGTAAGTGCGGATTAAATTGAATTTGTAGACGATAATAAATTTGGTAAATCAACTTTCAGCACAAATTCGAAATATTGGCGATGAGCCATTGAAAAAACTATTGAATTACTACGGTGGTTGGCCGGTGCTAGAAAAAAACTGGATGAAACCAAATCAAAGTTTGGAAAAAATGATGGGCACAATGCACGGCGAATTGAATGAACACTTTTTGGTTTCAGTTCTGGTCGCACCAGACGACAAAAATTCGTCAGTCAATATCTTAGTGGTACGTTTATTTCATACGATAATTTTCAAAAGTCCGAAGGTCCAAATGAAAAATCATGTCCAAATGTGTAAATGAATGAATATTTTTCGAATCATCTTCGAGTTTCTCATTAATTTTCAGTTACATCTTTTTTAAAATCCACGGCAAGATTCATGAACAAAATTACTTTTCAGATCGATCAACTGATTTTAGCATTACCTTCAAGAGAATACTACCTAAAAGATAATAGCAGTAAAACATATTTACTCGCATACCACCGATATATGACGAAACTTGCGATAATTTTGGGCGCTGATCCAGCCACATCAGCTCATGACATGCAAGAGGTTTTGGATTTCGAGACACAATTAGCAAATGTGAGTTTTCCCCCTATAAAAACATGATTTCCCATAAATAATTTCAACTATTCAAATCGAAATGGAATTTTACGAAAAAATTAAAGCATTTTTCCATTACATGGCAAATTGTTGGCTGAGTTTTTTTCAAGTCTGGCCCATTAATAAAGATCTATTCAAAAGATGCGAATTCATTTTTGATCTTCGTGATACGTTTGAAGTGCACCATGTAAATATTTGTTTTCTCATGTGACATATTAGCAGCATGGAAAAAGTGCAATTAAATTTCGTCTCATTAAATATGAATAAATCGACAAATTTACTGCCAAATTGAAAAATATATTTCGAATTAAAAAAAACGATAATAAACCATGTTTATTTATGAATGTTGTTGAATTTTCTGTTTGAATCGAAAGCTTAGAAATTTTCTACTTAACAAATTTCGACGAGTTTTCCTATTCTGAATATACTTTTCGAGAAGACGCGTGTTCAATAAATTATGATTTTTGACGCAGAACGTGACAGCAATGAATCATCATTTGTTTCTAAATTATCTTGTTCAGGCATCATTATCCGAAATTGAGCGACATGACACAAGTTCGGTGTATCACAAACTGACACTGTCCGCACTTAAAACACTTGTGCCACAAATCAAATGGGATGTATATTTGCAGGTGACATTTTTATATCCTTTGGATGTTCGAGTTTTACATGAATTGTGCTATCGACCAATTATTTATTTTCTTTTCGTTTCAATTGGATTTTGTTTCCGAAACAGACGTCTTTTGCGCCAGAAACAGAGATTACAGACAGTGAACCGATTGTTGTCTATGCAATTCCGTACCTTGTGGAACTGGGACGGCTCATTTCACAGACCGACGAAAGAATCATCCGAAACTATGTCTTATGGCGAATGGTTTTATCGCTTGCTTCACACTCGATTGACGAATATCAAAAGGAGCGCATTGAATTCCAACGAATTTTGTTGGGCATCAAATCCGAACGACACCGATGGTCACAATGTGTCGATTGGACGAATAAAAAACTCGGAATGGCTGTTGGTGCGCTGTTCATCCGTGACAATTTCAATTCGGAAAGCAAAGAGTCGGCCTTGGAGATGATACATTCCATTCGTGAAGCATTTAATGAGCTACTCGATGAAAACGAATGGATGGACAATGAAACTCGAGCAGTGGCCAAGGAAAAAGCCAACTCTATGAATGAACGAATTGGCTACCCGGAAATTTTGACAAATGTAAGCTGCAGCAAAAGAGCAACTTTTGTGAGAGCAATCTTAATATTTGTTTTATATTTTTCAGGTGACTGAATTGGAGAAAGAGTATTCAAATGTAAGTAATGGATTTGATATTAATTCGGTTTCGAAAAGAGAAATAAAATTTACATCAATCCTTTTTTCAACAGTTGACAATTCATGAAGACAGATTTTTCGAGAACATTTTAAACATCTTGAAATGGGACTCACAGCGGCAATCGCAAATGTTGCGAAAACCAGTAGAGAAGCAAAAATGGGCCACTGAACCGGCTGTTGTTAATGCCTTCTATAATCCAAACCGAAATGACATTGGTAAATATTCACAAAAATCACCAATTTGATATATACTCAATCAAATTTAATTGCCTCAGTGTTTCCTGCGGGCATTTTGCAACCGCTTTTTTATAGCAAAAACTTCCCAAAATCGCTAAACTACGGAGGTAAGTGCCCAGTTTGAAATTTTTGACATTTTCCTTGATGCTGAATTGATGTTGAATTTTTCGTGAAATTTCATGCAGGAATTGGCGTTGTGATTGGACACGAGATTACTCACGGATTCGATGATAAAGGTTTTCTTTGTGACATAATTATATATCTTTGATGTGAAATATGTTTATTTTTGATTTAAATAAGGTCGCCAATTCGACAAAGAAGGTAACATGAAACAATGGTGGAACAACGCCACTATAGTGGCATTTCGAGACCGCGCTCAGTGCATCATCGATCAATACTCTCGGTACAAAGTGAACGAGGTAGACATGTATATGAACGGCAAACTGACCCAAAGTGAAAATATTGCCGATAATGGAGGCTTGAAACAAGCATTTCGGGTAATCGTCCATTTCATGTGAATTAAAGCCGAACGAATTTGCTAATTATTTCTGTTCTTCGGCAGGCATATAAAAAATGGATAGCCAAGCATAGCGTTGACGACGATTTGCCAGGCTTAGAATTGAATCATGATCAATTATTCTTTTTGAACTATGCACAAATTTGGTGTGGATCGATGCGTCCAGAGGACGCTCTATCAAAATTGCGTTCGTCTGTTCATTCGCCCGGCGTGATTCGTGTACTCGGACCATTGTCGAATTCAAAGGAATTTTCCGCGGCATACAATTGCCCACTCGGCTCCCAGATGAATCCCACAAATAAGTGCAGCGTCTGGTAATTCACCCCCCATCGGTGATCCACACAATAGCGACTTTTACGCATTATGAATGTAATTAATGGAGAAACCAGCACAAACCTTGTGATCGTTAATAGTATTATAAATGCAAAATATGCAAAAATTAGCAAAAAAAATATGTTCCTTCATTTTCAAACTTTTATCCAACATATTCAAAAGCACTACAGTCTATGTCTTTATCGGATTTAAAACACAAACACACACACACATTCATCACATGAATATTTGACTAACATTTAAAGCAAAAGTAAATACTAAACATCATCGTTTGTATTTGAATGATTTTTAATGCTAAGTAAGCTTGTAATCGTAAACCAAAGATCTTAAATCATTCAATTTAAAGGAAAATTCTTGGTATTTTATGCCAGCAATGGTCCATCGCGAATTCGCGGCTCTCATTGCTTCGATGTAAGATCAAAATTCAGACACATATTTATTGAATCATTCATTTGTACAATTTAATAAATATCTGTGCGAAACATATTCAAACCCCCAAGCGATGCATGTTTTTATTTTATTGATGTAGAAAACATATCATATTATTGGAATTTGTGATATTCAATCAATAAAACTAGCCTTAAGATTCTAAATTTCTTTGAAAATTCAGAATTATTATTGGAAAAAAGACATATTGATCCTTTCTTCCTGTTTCTTTAATCTTTTTCCCATCTTTTTCTGTCGAAAATCATTTCGAGACGGATTGATCACAAACATCCTTTAAAAACTAGTAATTATATTTAAAAAAATGTTTTCTCTTCATATCTCTGTTTCCCTTAGTGTCCATTTCTCTTAAAAATACAAAAGTAATTTCAATGTTATGGTTCGCAATTGTTGTTTATGATCAAACATAAAATTTTATGTTCAAATCAATGTCCAAACCGACCAAAAATGCATTATTCAAATGTTGTTCATTTTCAAATATTCTTCTTTAGCATTGTATCACTTATTTTATAACCAAATAAATACATGGATCCCTTGTCCGATCTCCGAACAATTTGTTCTTCGCTCAGAAATCTCAGAAAGGTTCACAGCAATTTATTTTATGGCTTTTTAATGGGTCCTTAAACGTCCCAAAAATTCGACAATAAAATGCAACAATGTAGAAATGTTAGACAAAAGGAGTAAAGGAAGAACAATTTGAGGAAACGATTGACATTTGAAAAATGTCGTTAGTCTGCTGACTGTAGCAACGCTGTAGATTTCAAAACTCTGACGAAATCCATACTGATTTGAAAATGTGTTATCGTTGATATAAGAATCATGAACAATAATGGCATCGCCGGAAAGTTTCATTCGATGATTAAAACAATACACAGCATCACAGCGAGTCAACGGGTTTTATTTGATAAAACAAAAAGAGGATGTGCGCAGCAAAATGAAAGGAGATGCACAAAAGCGACACGTGCAGCGGCTCGCGCTGCGACGAACATTTCATCAGTTGATGGGGTAAATCATTGAGATTGTTATCATTAATACAGACGATCGCCTTTTATTTACTTACTTGACTCGGCTCACGTATTTTGTTCTACCATATTTGCTTTTATGCTGTTGATCGCATGATTTTTCTGTTTGGTGGAAGACAGAAATCAGTAATTATCCGGAATGAATATGAATTTATGACTTCCAGCTATGATTTTAATTATTTCATCGCATTGAATTGGTGGGTCGACAGGTCGTGCTGATTTTTGCATTGTTTTAAGCCGGCTTGTGTGAATTAATGAGCACAATTCAAGTGGGTAATGTAAGTATTTTGTGCCTTCAATCCGGCACATTTGAGGTGGGACTCTATGCTTTGTAATCCAATAATCTTGCACACACAAAATACAGATTATTTAATCGATAAATCTCATTTGAGCAGAAATACTTGTCCAATGTACTGAAACATTAAAAAGTACTGAGACCCACTGAACATTCAATGAAAACTAATTTCAGTATTTTTTGCTTATTTTTATAAATATTAAATTGTCAAAAACGTCAAAATTCGACTGAAATATTTAGAAGTTTTCAGTTAATTGCAGTGCTTATCACTGGTTTTCAATCATTTTCAGTGGTTTTGTTTTGACAGTACTTGTCGTTTGAAAACATGTTGATGAGATACTAAAACCAAACTGGAATGACTGGAAATCCCTGGAAACAACTAAAGAAACACTGAACCCGAATTTTCATAGGAGATTCCCACCTTCGTGGACGCTCTGTTGAGAGCTCTCGTTGTGTTTTATCTTTGAGTTGGCGGCAAAAGTATACGCTCAAAAGTTTCTTACATCAATGGTTTGCTTTTGAAATGACACCCTTCGTTACAATAACATTTTCTTAATCCATTTTCGCATCTATTACCATATTTATCTGATGCATCTAACTCAACCGTACCTGAAACCATCACACAAAAGAAACATTTTTTAGCCGGAATTTTCACAAAGCCAGAAAAACTCAGCCGATAAATGCGAATTAAATAGCATTCATGTAAAAAAGTGAGTAAGTATAACACTATTGTTGACAAAGACTTACCTTAAGGATGTGCCTTTGTATCAGCATCGATAGTTTATTTGTTTTCTTGCTCCATCCCAATGCAATTCTATCTTGAATGTGCGTAATACTATCAGAGATTTTCGGTGAAATGCCGACAAAGAACATAAACAACGCCAAACATTTCATCATACAAGTTGATCTTTTTATACTTATTATTATTGTTGCATGCATTGGATAAAATAAATGTAAGTAGAAAATTGTAAAAAATACACAAAGGCATCGCTGGAATTCAATGTGTATTCTAATGGGCATTTATCAAGTGCTGTTGCTAACCTGGCGACAAATTTAAATAAACCTTCAATCTATTTAGTCGATTTTGGAAGCAATTGTGCTCAGCTTCGTAAACATTCTAAAAGGTCCTAATTGGCTGTTCCAGCTAAACTAATTAGTATTAGGTCGAAAGATATTAAATGCGTATCTTGATGTAGGCGGACTAATTGTTATAAAGTCAATAATCCTATTTAGATCGCTCGACAACACATCAAAGAGCCTCTTTGATTCGTTTGATTTTGGCAAACAATACATTTCTCTATGAACGGTCATTCGAGAATGACACAGACAAATGGAATGAGAAAGGAAAGAGAGCGTATGTGAGATGATGTGAATATTCCTGCTAAACGTTTTAGTGTTTGATCCTTTTTTTTCATGTTGCTCATTCCACCGGCAGTAAATGTGAATATTTCAAAATTGCACTCTAAAAATAAATAAAGAAGAACGTTGTTGGCAAAACGAATATTAAAAAACAAGAATTTTACTATTGCCTTAAATTGTATCTGCCCCTCTTCAAACCAACTTTGAACTTGAAGTTCCGAATCTATACTTCAATCATCTCATTATAAAGGGTTTTCCAAAAAGAGGTTTCATTTTGAATAGCTGCCCGCTATTTGGGCAGCTGTCACTTTGATGAAGACATATTTTGATATTTGACAGGTAAAAACTACGCCATTACTAAAAATGAAACGATACACGCTTCAACGACGCATTGAAATTGTTAAAATGCACTACAAAAAATAGTCAGTTGTACCATTTTTAGTAATGGCGTAGTTTTTACTGTTCAAAAGAAGACAGCTTCAAAAGTGACAGCTGCCCAAATAGCGGGCTATTCAAAATGAAACATCTTATTGGAAAACCCTGTAGAAATTATGAAAATATTTTAAATGCTCGAAAATACTCCATTTGTGTATTGACTCATTTGGAATATTTCAATGAACCACCCATGAGAATGTAAATATATTTATCAATTCAACTCTATCAGAGTGAGCAATAGTTCTCTAAATTTATTCCGAGTAAAGCGCGTTCAGTTAATTTCCAGTTAGATTCAATTGGCAGCATATCTGTATAAACTTTGCGTTCTACTAAATGCGTCGTCGTTGTTGATGTTTAAACAAAGTAGCATATGCACAAACAGTTGTATCAATTAACAGTGTCGTCGTCGCTGCGACGATGAAATGTTGCGAATTGTTGTGTATTGTAATTTTTGGTAAATGTTTACAATTTCATTCCACTCAAACTCTCTCATTTCGTTTGCAACCAACCGTATGTCCCGCCATGTGCTCCGGCATAACTGTTTCACTGTTGGGACTTTTCGATGACGCACCAATGCGAGAATTACACAACGCGGTCACCACAAACAGATGTGATTTGGAGAGCGTTGCGTTAAGAAGTATATTTTTATCACTTATCACATGTCAGAATAGTTAATCAATTTGGACAGGAACCGAAGATCTTTGCACGTTGCCTGTGGACATGGCGAAACCGGAATTGTTCGAGATGATTGTGAATTTGCCCGCATTATCGGATCGTCAGCCATTTAATATCGACACACTGTACGATTTTGTCATTGAAAATGTGAATGAAGCAAATATATGTCGGTTCGAGGATCCTACCAGCATTTTGACTTGGCTGCACATGGAGGACACGCAATGGAATGGCTACTGCCACACAAATGGCGTTAATAATCAAGTGAATATTGTAAGCGATGCAGAAATAACGAAAGTTCTCAAGCCAGGCACAAAGATAACGATAAAAAAGCCTAGCCCAACTGATATCAAGTTCAACGATATGGAAAGTGTTCAAGCTTATCTCAGTCAAGGTTCGGTTTATCCCGCAAATGATGACTCGGAAGAAGTGGATGTGACGACATTTGATTTTTCGCCGCCGTGGAATCAATACCCAATCAACGAAACGAAGCCAAAAGGCCGAAAAAATACCATACACGGAATTCTAACGGAAAAACAACCAACAGCATCATACACATGTGCCACAAATATTCGTACATATCCAGTCAAAGAAGAGCTAAAAACATCAGTTAGTGCCACTGAACCGATATACGTGTGTTCCATATGCGCAAAAAAATACAAACGAAAGAGCAGTTTGATTCGACATGAAAAAATCCATTTGCCCAAAGCATCCGGCATCGAAACCGAGGAAAAAACATCGCCAGCGAGAAAGCGAAAATTGATTGAGCCAATCAATGGGAATGAACATTGCATCACTCCAATGAGCGCCACACAAACAATCGCCACGTGAAATTCAAAACAAAGAGCATTCGGTATCAACATGCGAAAGATCATCGAATGTAAAGAAAAAACCGCTTATAGCAGAATGAATGTTCTAAAAAAAGAATTAAAAATGAAGTAAAATTAACTTAATAGTAAAAAACGAATACCATAATTAAAGTTAGTTAAAGTCATAGTTGTAGTTAATGTGAAACCGTTTTATGAACGATGGACACGTGTAAAAATAAATTCTGATCATTAAATGTGATTTTTATAAATAAACCAGAGAATAAGTTTCGGATAAATGAATATATAATAAAAAAAAAAATATCGTGAACTTTGTACATAAACTGCTTGTATTTTTCATTTGAGCATTTCTGTTTCAGACACGCTTAGACGTATATTACAAAAAAGATATTTGATTGTTAACGTTGATATTGGAAGGGGTTCAGAGTTTTTATTCCCAATTAAAAATGCAAAATTCCCTTTTGAAGTGGTTTAAAAAAAAGTATTTGAATATTGAGCGCAGTGAAAATAGTGCTACATCGTTGGAGCAATGGTAAATGATTCAATGCCTGCGAATATTGTGTAAATAACGGTCCCCAAACGGTACAGAACTCCTAAATGTACTTCTATTCTTTATGTTCGATTGTTCATATCGCATCGCTCTTTGCATCGAGTGGTGTTGAAGTGTGAGTTAGGGAATGACATATTTATGCCTGCCATATTAAAATCACAAGCAAGGAAAAAGCATTGATACACAAAAAGAATGTCATTCAATAAAATTGACATTTCAAGTTGAAAATAACATAAACAAAACAGTAGTCGAATTGCTGAGTCTTCGGTTCTATGTATTTTTGGCAGTTGTATCTTTATTTGCTTTTGTTTGCACATTGCACGTGAAATGGCCTACTGAAAAATAGGCAAACTGATGAACAAATAAATTATTCGTTTGTATTTTATGCAATTCTCTCTCTCTCTAATATTTCATCGATAGAAGATGTTTTTGTGCACTCTGAAGAGGGTCAACATTCAAATGGAACTGAAGCGGTAAATGTCTATAGATTAAAATGTGTCGCTTGCCCGTTTTCATTCCGAATCGCAGCAAGCATGAGCAGATTGCATTGTTATGTGAAAAGCACTGAAACGGGATAGTGATAGGGAGCAGTTGTTTGTTTTCAATACTTCTCTAAAACGTATCAATTTTAGCGGATGATTGGATGTAATTTGACGTGAAAAATTGCATTAGAGCAAAAAATACGGAAACACGTGTGATTTTTGCCTGCATCCTCCATCTCTGCATTCTTGTGCGCAAAAAATGGACTGTTTCGATCAATTTTCATCTATTCTTGTTCCATTTTTTGGCAAGATATATTTTTGCCGGTATCGACGAAACATTTCCATTGAAATCAAATACCTTTTAGCAATCCGATAGTTGATTGATTGTTACACCATGTGATTTTCACTTTTGTCGATTTTTGGAATTCAAAAAAATTTTTTTTTTTTTACTTTCGTTACATATGATGGCAAGGGCAAGGGCAAAGAAACAATCCACATCGATTTTGGTTCCAAATGCTGCATTGTGAACTGGCATCGACGAAACACGTCCCGGCAAAATCAGTCAAAATAATTTAGTTACGCAAATATCCAAATTAGTGGAAAATACTCTCGGTATCGAAAATGCTGACTCAGCATACAAACTGTCGATAGCTATATGTATGTTCCGAATGAAACCCGGACGGATTTTAGTAAAAGCAATTTGACACTAATCCTCGTATCAACAACAGCTTTATTGTGCAATCATTTACTACATTTTGGTTCCCACATTTGAAATACCATTTGCGATATTCGCTTAAGACCTTCTCAATGTTTACACGAAACGCATTCGAACACACAATGTGGCAATTTACTAATTTTATTTTTATTTATTTATGTCATTATCGTCAGTGCAGCCGAACAAATTTCGCCCAAGCTCGAGCAGCGACAAGTTCATTTCAAGTCAGATGCACAGGAATATGCTGATTATGAGTCGACAGAAGTGATTGTGGTTACATTAAATTTCGATTAAAAACGTTTCGTTATCCCGTATTTTTATTTCAATTCCGGTCGTTCTTATATGCAAATAGAATTACTAGAATGGTTTGATAGGAGTAAATCGGCTTGCAATTTATGAACAAACGATCGGGAGACAGCATATAGTTTAGAGCGAGTAAATCAAATTAATTCATTAATTTCCATCGCATACAAAAAAAAATTGCTCCGTAAACGGTTGTTTATTGCATACATTTATAGCAAAAGTAAAATTGATTCGAGAAATGCGCACGAGAGTAATGTCATTCACCCCATTTCCTGAACGGCCTTTTGTTAAAATTAAAATATCTAGCGGACGGAGAATGCGAGGAATTTGTTTATTATTTTTGTTTGAGCAAAGAACGGCATTTTTCTATTGATTAAATTACTTTTTCGACGGCGGAGCAGTTTGCCGTAATGAAAAACTTCGAAATATGTATCACAAAATTAAATTACAAAATATTTGGAATTTTTTTCAGGATTGTTGATGAAAGGACAGCTAGTCAACTTCTTTATTAGAATGCATCGTTTTATTGCTTTAAATGAATGTCTCAATTGCTGCTTCAAAATCAATTTCAGCAACGAGCTGAGCAGCTTCATAAAATGGTGCTCAATGAAAATAGAAGTCGATTTTAATCCAAACCCCCTTTGAAAACCTTGTGCTAGTTCTAATCGTGATATGAATTTTTCCTATGAAATAAATATTCCACTTGTTTCTTACGTAGACCTCGAATTGATTTGCATTTTCTGTAACAAATTGCTTTTTATATTTCATTGTTTTTTTTTATGACGCTGTTAATTTACACATTTTAAAAATGAATTTAATTATTTTCGTCATATGTTTCAGCATGCAATCCATATGCAAAATCAAAAGCATAAAGAAATTAGGAACACATGTTCACGTTGATTCTAGAGAGAATGCATAAATAATGAAAGATTTGTTAATGCTAGTGCATGCATTCGGATGGCATGTGACAACAAAATTGAATTGGGCCAGTTTTCAGTGAACTAGTTTCCGTCGCATGTAAGGCGATGAAAGCAGTCAATGGCTTTGTTTCAACACTCGTGTGGCTTGTTCAATTAATCATTCGTGCGTTATTTTCGTCAAAGAGTAGCAAATGAGTTACAGCAGCCCCGTCAAAACCATAACAACACAATTTTCACGGTCTCGAATTATACTGTAATTGAGGGTGTTCTTTGTGAAAATTCTATGCTGCCCGATTTATTATAAAATCAATTGAAAAGAGCTCAAGCTCGAGGTGTTTGTTGACATTTTCACTCTTTGTGATGCTTTTTATTAGATTCTAATTTAATCATTATTTATTCTATACAAATGCGATAATTGTAGGCTCAAATTAAGTAATGAGGTGCTAAAGAAAGTGTGATTGACATTACATCAAATTGTTGATTTAATCCCATAGTAAATATCAACATTTGCTGGTTCAGATGAAAAATAAGTTTGAGATTGTCGAATTACGGTAACATGACTCCATGCATCGTTTAAATGTTTGGATATAAACTATAAAACGTGAGATATAAATAATATGTTTCAGTAGCGTTTGGAAGCAGTCACATGGTACATCTAGTGTGAGAACGGTTGATTACTTGTCATATTTATCAAAACAACACATTGTCAACGAACTTTTATTTTGATATTATTTCATCGTTGCAATATACGCTAATTTTTGCGAACATCTTAGTCGAAAAGACTGCTTTAAATAAAACGAAAATGACAATGTAACAGTTCTTAAATTTTTTTTATGAAAATAACAGTTCAGATAAAGTTTCTTTCATCGCCCATATGCCAAAAATACTAAATAGATGTCAACTGTAGTCATTGGATATTATCGTCTTCAACGTCGTATCAAGAAACATCATGCAATCTATCATGTTGTGAATGAAAATTATTTGCGCAACTCCTTTTCAAAACTTTAAAATAAAATTGAAATCCATTTGAATACAAAATAGAGCCTTTTAGTCGTCCTTAAATGAGGTTTTCAACTTAATTATACGTCGGTTTATGAACAAAACTCTACAAATTCACAATTTATATTCAATAGCCCAATCGAATGAGCTCGTTATATCTCTTTGTAAAACAAGTATTTCCATGCGATAGTGGCAGAAGTATGTTCAATTCGAAAAAATATTTCAATATTTCAGTAATTTAACCGCAAAATTACCGGCAATGTATTGTTTGCAATTTTCTTTCGATCAATTTAGTTTGTCAACAGATTGAAAGACTTGTCCTCGTTATTTTCAATGAAAATGGTTATTATCCAGCAATTTTCCGATTTGCGACACAAAAGTTTGTGCCATGCTGTGGGGTCCGTAATTATGTATTTTGCGGAAAATGAAAACTTCGCAAATTCATTTATTTCGAGCTAAACTTATTTTCAGTTGGGCATTTTATATGCAGAGAGAACAAAATATTTGCAGTGTCAAAGACCACGTTGTAACCAAATATAATTTCCCATGAAACTTTCAGTTTATAGAATATAATGAAGAAGCTCTGTGTTATTTATTATTTATTTATTACGGAGCCTACATTTATGCCAATACGTGTTCGCAGCAAGCTGAAAACATGCTGGTCTAAGACCCAATACGGCATAAATTCCGCCCATGGTGCGTCTTTTGCAAAGAGTATTGAACACGGCACATGTATGTTGCAATAAAATTAGATTTAAACATTGCATTATATTCATCCGATGGTTGTTTAGATAAAGTTTGTTTTATGTATTTGTCGTTTGGCGCAATAACGTCTGTTTCGCTTGATTCTCGTCTTCGAAACTATTTCTCGAAACATTGTTTAACAACAACAACAATAACAACAATAATAATAATAACTTAATATCTATGTTATCCATAAAAATATTTCATGTTAATGACTGTGCGCACATCAAAGGGCCGCATAGACACACACATCGTCGCATAGACGTAAAACGATTGGAAATAGACATTTATAAACATGAGCAACAATAAAATGCACATATTTTTTATTCTGTTTATAATTGAATCGAGCGGAATTTCCGTCAGTCAGTCTGCATCATTTGTATGGCAAAAAAAATCTTTGTATCTTCCGTCAGTTCAGAGATATGAAATTGTTCTTATTTTCTTTAGAAAACAAATATTTGCGTACTTTTTGCAGCGGTTAATATTTATTAGCAGTCAGTGGAATTGTTTATGAGTATAATTGACACAGATTTGGCAATAACGAATGGGGATAATTGGTAAAATAAATTCAATATAATGTAATAAGATTTCGAAATGTTTGCTTGAAGCCTAGAGTATGAAGATGTTGCTCATGGCTATTTGAAATTCTTGAAATTTTATCGCTTTTGTTTAAAAATGTGATCAGAACCTCGTTTTTGCACACGAAACACTCCAACTCATGAAAAGTAGAACAAATAAAAGATCGCATTGCTTTCAATTTGAACACGGCGAGAAATTCCTGTCGAAAATCAGTAGAAAATTGGTAAGAGAAGAAGAAAAGCGGCAGAGTTGTCATGTGTTCCACCCAAATCAAAGGCGATAAATCTTTTTCTTGTTTAAAAGCGGATAAGCGTGCAAATAAACAAACATCTCGAGACGAAAATATAATCGATGTCAACACAATAAAAATGGATAAGTGCTTAAGCGCATCTCTCCATTTAATTCGAACAATTAAAAGGCAACAACAAAACAGCGCTTGGCTCAAATTCTGGTGTATATAGAGAAAATGTTGGAGGCGGAGTTAGAACAATGTACATGAAAAACCGAAGCGAAACACATAAAGCGATCGACAAAAGAGGAGGGATAGACACAGCACACGACATGCAACCGACCGAACAATCATCAAATGATGATAATGATGATGACGAATTGCTTATTTACTTGTGTTTGTGTTGCTGTAGCAGCAGCAGCAGCAGCAAAGGGTATCCCAGCCAAGTTCACTGTAACACACAATCAGTTTCAGTGTGACGGTTAGTGCGAACGATCGGTTCTCCGTATGCATATTTCAAAAACTTGCTGATATTTACAGTCTGAAGTAGAAAAAAGATAAAAAAAAGAAAATTTCTGCATTTAAACATTGGGATTGAGGCAAAAAAGAAGTGAATTTAAATTTTTAAAATTGACAAGAGATTTATTCAAGTAATTAATTGATACAATCAAGTGAATTGTTAATCTGAGATTCTGCGACGAAAAAAAAAAAAAATTTAATCAAAATGATGAATGATGCATTAGCTGGAATGATCCCATACGATTCAATCGGATTGTATGAGCAACCAAAACCAAGATTCTTCTTTAAAATGCCCCGTGTCGTTCCGGAACAGAAATCCAAATTCGAAAGTGACGAACTCTTCCGACGACTCAGCCGCGAGTGTGAGGTAAGGATACATCAACAATCTTCTTGGAGTCTTTAAAAATGCTATCTGCAAATTCGACGGCCGTCACAACCGTTAATTCAACACATAAATGAGTCTCAGCTAGACTCTCAAATGACCTACAATTTCGAATGATTTCAACAAATCGACGGTATTTTCATCGCCGATGAATCATAAATTTCAACAGAAAGAGCGTGCGTTCAGATTTGATTTCATACGAATAACGAAGAAACACAAGAGATGACAAAGTGTAATAAAAAGTGAATATAAACAAGTGTCGTAGCGATTACAAAACGCTTTTTGCCAAGCAAAAGTTGTGTGGCATTTCCTATGATGTCCACACACTTGCTCATAGTTGATTCTACGCGCTGTGTGTGTGTGTGTCTATTATGAGATCGCGACGGCAGCGATGACGACGACGGCGACGACGGCAAATCAGTCATTATAATTTTAAATATCGATGTTATATGTGAAGAAGATACACACAAGCTGGAACGTGCGCATATGTAAATATACACGTTGACCAGTCCGTTCGTATGACGTTGCTGCTTTTTCTGCGTATACCAATTTATTTTCAGGAATCAATAAAGTACCTGTTTTTTCTTGATCGTAAAGTCCCACAAGCAAAAAAAGCAACACGTACAACTTTTGAACGCGGTGGTGGCGAGCTATTATCGAATGTTTTTATTGTAATATGTCCGGTCAAAGTCATTTCCAGCGAAAGAACAAATAAAATTTATTTTTAACTCGAGATTTTTGTGTGTTAAATTTGTCATACGTTTGAGCAAATTTTGGGTCACTTTTAAAATCTGTTTCAAAAGAGATTTTATCTCAAGCAGAATTCCATTCTTCTATTTTGAAAATCACATTCGCTTTTTTCTCAGAAATATTCGACTGACGCATGTATTGTTTTTCTCTTTAAAGATTCGTTATACAGGCTTCCGAGATCGTCCAATAGAAGAGCGCCAAATTCGATTCCAGCAGGCATGCCGTGCTGAAGGTCGCACAGAAATTGCATTTGTCGCATCTGGAACAAATTTGCAACTAACATTCAATTGCAACATGACGCCCTATGGACACGAACGAGAATGTGACTTCGAAAAAGAACCAGGCAAAGTAAGTGGCTTCATCTAATATTGTACAAGCAGAAAAATTATGATTCAATTGCAAATGTAAACAGAACGATTCCCCGAAACGCACTCACGTTGAGTGCTTATGTCAATTCAAGTTTTAGACGTTTGATTGATACGTCACGCTAATTAAAATTGATTCTATTTTCTCTTCACGGTCAATACGTAATCTGACATTTTCAAACCGAATTCCGATCGATTTAATTACGGATGAATACCAGAAAAACGGGAACAAACAATGTGATACAATAAAATTTTATTGTAATTTGCTAAGCATTTTCAAACATTTTCGAAATGATCCTATTATTTAGCTGATGCTTTAATGAGCCATGTAGCAAAATTTGGCGTGACTAAAACCAATTTCAATACTTGCCTTTCACATGCTTTTCGAATTTGTACGGCTCTGGTTTCGGAAAAAAATCATGTTTTTTTTTTCTTTAAAAAATGCGTTTATAAGAATGCATATCTCTTTGAATTGACACGCAACGATATTTGTTTCATTGTTTACTTCTACAAAGCTACTTTCAAAGAAATCTTTCTATTCGATTTGTGTGTCTGCGAAAAAAATCGATATATTGTGCATCTTCAAATTGAAAACGATTTTTTCTCTCAATCCAAACGCGATTTCATTTGCTTATATAAAGTCAGCCATTTTTGTTCTATTTACTCATCACCAGTAACTGGTGACCAACGATACGATATTAAGATCATGCGCAATTCATCTCTTTCGATGCTGAGCATCGTCGAATGCTCGTCAAACATGAACCGAGTCAAAAAATTTATTGTGCGTCTATTATGTCATTCCAACGAAAAATTACGACAAAACGGGGATTTTAAAAGGCATCAATCTCTTTTCTACTGGTGGTCCTTAAAATATCGGGTTTCAAGGATACAAATTCGTGCCGTTGCGAGCCATTTCAAGCAATTAAACAGTTAATTTTGACATGTTTACAAGCTACACAAACATTTTAGATGACATAAACTAACAAACTGACTCTTTGGATGTTTGCGAGCCACTTTCGTTGAGCTGGTGAAAATCCTTTGAAATCAATTTTCCGACGACACTTTCAATGGATTGGCATTCGTTGGTGAAAAACCGTGATCCAAACACGTGCTCATTTCATTTCGTGTCGCCGTGTCCAGAAATGGATACACTTCAGAAAGCGTGCTTTGGCACGCACTCAAAAGGCTGTATTTATATTTCATCGAATAAATTTTGGAACGAAAAAGCATGAGGTTATTTGAAGAGATCTTCAAGTAATTCCTAACATTGCGTTTATTTAAGTATTCCTTAAATGATCTTAATGCTTGAAGTGTTTTCGTCCATGAATACGACGAGGGGCCACTGTGCAAATTGACTTTTGAACGAAATTCAATGAGTTTTCGAAAATTTATGTTTCCGAACGACACTTTTATTGAGGCAATCATAAATATTTTATGTGCCGCTGTTTTTGACATCCAGAAAATAAGAGCTGAAATCGACAATGTCATTTGTCTATCGAATGGGCTATTTAACTTCAGAACTAACTAAAAATAGTCATAAAATAGATTTCGAGGAAAAAATCTCTGACCGAATTCAATAGAAGCAGCACTTCCTTGCAGAAACACGTTCGTTTTAGTTTGAACCAAATAATAGATTCTCTTGGGTCCTGCCGAACAAACGTTTTTCTTCTTTTTCTCGTCGCCCAAAGCTACCTGATGATGTTGATCTCTTATTTGCTATGTTTGTTGCTTCGCTTGACATTATTATTTGTCGGTATTGTTTTGTTGTCATATTCACAACACACAATATGCTGCATCGTTTCTTTTTCGGCCGTTGGGCTTTTGTATCGTTTTCGATATTCTTAGACACGATCAGTGTAACGAAAAAGGCAAATAAACACAAACGCCAAATGGTGCTAAAAACAATGATCTTTGAAAAAGCGAGCGATACGGGGGAGAAAGAGAAAGAGAATGAACATGATAACAAAGAACGAACGTTGAACAAAAAGAAAGAAAGAAAGAGAGAAATACGGCAGTTCCAACGGAATAAGTGTCAGTTAATAAACGCTCTATGCGAATTAGGATCATTTCAAAGTTAAATGGTATATATCTTTCGCCTTTGTGCTTATCTATTCGGATTTGCTTTCGTTTTCTACCTGAAACATAAAGAAACATTACTCATTCGGACTCAACGATGTGCAATCGATCTCTCAAACAAGTTTTTTTTTTTTTTCAAATGCCATCGTCTTTGTTACTGCATTGGATTTTATCTGAAATCATTTTTGCTTTGTTCGTCTATTGCATCAGATTACTCTGAAAACGTAATAATAACAAAAATCACAAGCATTTCCAAACAAATAAAAAACGGATCCAAATGCTGTATTTATTTGCTGTTTTTGTCGAATGATTAGTGATGATTACGATTTATTATTAGCTGGTGCTATATCGACGTATAATTATATTTATGTATTTGTAAAATGTAATAATATCGATGTTATTTAACACTTCAGTTATCGTATCAATCAACGGATTGAGTCCATTTTGCCCTGTAATAACAAATTGAAGGGCAGAAGCATAAAATCCATTTACCTGCACGACTATCGGCCCAAATGCATTTCAAGACAAACGAACGAATTGAATGCATAAAAAAATTGATGAACAGAAAAAGGCCAATAATGCATTTAAAGTAAAATTACGAATAATTGGTGGTTCGGTGTTCAAGATCAAGTCAAGTTAACAATCTTGCACATACACAAAAAATACATGGAAATTATATAAATTTCCGTAAAATATCAATCATTTGCTTGTAAACCTCTTTCATTCGTTTGCTCGTTCTTTGTTTCGTTGGTCAGTCAATTCGATAAATTGAACAAGCCTGAATTGTTTCGAAATTGGAATTTTCATGTGCTCACGTAAAACACGATGGGCACTGCAAAGCGTTTCTGTCAGACAAACAATCAACCAAATGACATCGGCGAAAATTACTCGATATGGCCTATTTGGGCTACATGACCAGTGGTCAAGGCGTGTTTCGGGCAACGCCATGTGCTCGGCGCTAGAATTACGAAAATTACAACTTTAATTTCAATCCATCCAGCATTTACGCCAATTGGTTTCATACATGAGGAGAATACATTTCATATTGAGAGATCGGACACGAGCCTCTCTTCACTGAAGCACCATCAAAAGGTGACAAAATTCGGCTTATTAAATTACTGATCCCATTCGCTGCCTCGCTTTTGTTTTCATCGTCCTCTGATTAAATCATTTCAGTTAAATGCGCTCGGCGCAACCCATTCCCGTGTGCATTTTCATTTTCTTCCATTTGAGTCACAGTTTCGAAGTCTATTATTTTACTAAACACTTTTGTTTGCGCGCAGCGCTGCTTGCACTGAAGTCCCATCGAGCGCATTCCCAGTGCTCTTCGTAATTGCAGGAAAAACGTAAATATTACACGGCAGGCGGTGCATTGATTTTGCACACGGTGCATCGTGATCAGCGGACGACTGCTACAACAATAACAACACTATAAAAAAAAAAACAATAGCATTTTAGGGTCGTGATTCTTTTCCATTCGTACTGATTCAATCCCAATTTCAGCACCTCCACGGGATGCCGTGTAATTCTTTTTGATTTTTTGATTTGACAAATCGACATGTACTCATAATCAATTTTTCAACGCGCACACTGCGTCAATCGCTCCATTGACTTCATTTAGCGCAGCCCGGACACGGTTGCAAGGGAAAGTCGTAACAGTTTTGGCTCAACTCAATTGGTAACGAGCAACGCGATGCAGTTAGCTCTAAATTGACACATTTGATCGAACCTATTTCTTTAAAATGATAATTTGATTTGAATATAAAAAAGTGTTCAGGAACTCGAGAAATGGCTTTGTTTACGTTCAATTTTACTCGTTAAGATTTTCAATTAAATTAACGAGCTGCAGGCGAAATAAACTTACATCACATCAAAATAAATGTTTTCATTACGAAATGAAAGATTTGTTCATTTTATCAAATTCAATTTTAGCCTTTGGGTTCCACATTTCCCGTGAAAAACAGCTGGTGCTTTAGAAATCAATATGCGAAACGGACATTTTAGATAAAAACCAATTCTAAACAAACATTTTTTTTGCGATAACCTCTGTTTTTCTTTCAAATGCAGATTGTTTTCAATCAAACTGATTACAGCCATGCGATTCTGCATTTAAAATCAATGAGCAATGTCTAAAAAATCTATGACTAGATTCGGAGTTGTTGGAATTTTGTTTCGGGACGTAGAAAATTGCGGCAAGAAAGAGCTTCATTGTGGCGATGCGTGTGTGTGGTAGAAATATGATGCTTCTGCTCTGAAGACCCTAGCAATTTTTCAGTTTGGAAATATTGATATTTTTCGGTATTTCGGACCTGCTGCGCAGCCGGAAGTTTCCAATAAATAATTAAACAATTTTCGACATAAAAATAACATGTGTTAAGGACTGATTGCTGTAAGCGCGCCCAGTTTGGTGCGTCTAATCATCCTCAATCAATGGTATGGACTATTGACTTCAAAGGCCAAACAAATACAACGAAGATGTGTTCGAACGTTTCTTTTTGACGGCCACATAAAAAACATTTGAATGATTGGTTTACAGCACAATTTGAGAAGCAATAAAAGGAACAGCAACAAAAGTCAGAGTATGCACGCACACAATTCAGAGAATCTCACACAATGAAGAGTAAAAAAAAATGCGTCGGAAAGTCAAATGCTCATTTTTTACATAATTCAAAATATACAATCTATGAAACTGAGCTGTTGTTCAAAACAACGACTAAAACTTGATAAAAACTCCGATAGAAACGCGATGAAAAATACATAACACGGATAATGTGTGTAATCGTTTTCTTTTATAGTTGGAAGTTCGCTTTTGTTTGGTTTTGCTTTTATGGATTCGATTTATGTAAACGACTTACAATGAAATTAATTAATCAAACGTGTATTTGTTTCATCAATAGGTTCACATTAAATCGCACATGATCATGAATGGTGTTTGTGTACGGTTTCGCGGTTGGATTGACTTGGATCGTTTGGATGGTGTCGGTTGCTTGGAATATGATGAACGCCGTGCAGCTCAAGAAGATGCAATTCTGCGCGATCAAATCGAACGATACAATCAGCGTTTGCGTGACTTTGAAGACAACAAACGAGCCTATCGCGGTGAAAGACAAGACGATCTCGAAGCGGTTCGGCGCGGTGGAATCGGTGTTGGAGTTGGTGCCGGCATGTGGAGGCGATAAATGCCAATACCACAAAATTTCAATGCACTCTTTTTTTTCGCTACAAACATACTTATTTATGAATTCAAACTTTTGTCATATAAAAGTGAGATTCACTTTGATGGATTATTATGTATACAATTTTACATTTATATTTATGATGAAGCACCTTTTAGTTGATTTAAAACTAACAATTAATTCTTTGTAAGCTCGATAATATTGTAAAGAAAGCAGAAAGAGAGAGAATCAGCATCTTTTCGTTTGATGTTCTTATTTTACCGAATCTCTCACAATTTAATGAAGAATAAAAGGCTGGTGATTCTTATTTAATTTCAAAACGAATTTTTGTTGTGTATGTTTATTTTATTGTTTGTACTTACAGTTCGTTAGCACAAAATCCATATTTTATAGACATTCTCTCTAACATTGAATTTCTCGTAGAATTAATGCAAATTTGAGCCTATAGTATCATCCGGCCAGATAAAGAAATGTATGATTCATTCGTTGTAGAAATTAACATTTCTAGATTAGGTGCAATCCCGAAACTGTCCATATTTTGTCGTCTACCTTCCGTTACTTCCTGGCTTATGGTAGATTTGCTGTTCTCAATTTACATATTTTATCATGAATGAGAAAAAACATATTGTGAAGAGTAATCCAGAACATTATACTAATAACTGCATCAGTCGTGAACAAATAAATATTACGAATATATATTAAGAATCGAATGGATTTGTTGTTCATTTCAAAATGACCTTTCAGACAAACATCGGTTCATGCTGAATCAAAAAGGTAAATATGATCTAGATGCATCTGCTCTCACACCGAAAACCGTAACAATAAAATTCCAAACAGAATAACAAACAACCGAAACAAACGATTATTGGACCAAACGCCGCCTCAAATAGGACGATACATTTGATGTGCTGTGCCATAAATTAGAGCAAATTTCGTCAAATAGCCGACGTATGCGTGTGTGACATTTTATTTATGAGCTAATAATGTAAATTTTTCCTGTTTCATCGTTTGATTAACTACTTTTCCGTTTGTTCTGAATGAGAAAAACAGTTGTTTACACGTGCTGTTAACCCTTTTGATGCGACAAATGTGCGAATGGGCGTTCATTCGAAATGGACACAACGACCGACGCAGCAAATGTTGCAACAAAAACTTATCGTTTTTTAAATAGTTTGCATGATTTAATTCGAACATTTTTTTTTATAAAGAATCAAATTTTTCCATTGGAATTTTGTGTAATGTCGATCCATCAGATTGCGAAAGAGTGTGAAGATGCTAATTGATTGCTGCTATCTATCTAAGATCTTACAATCAATTGTTTTTTTTTTTTAAAGCAAAATTACGAAACAGTGTCTCACTTTAAGTGCAGCCAAATGAAAAAAAAAATCTATTGAAATTAAACTTTCTGGTGCGAGTATTCGCTCCCTATTTTTTCATGTTCCGTTTCGTCTGCCTTGTTCCAGGTCGATAGTTTTAACTAATCATGTTTTATTATTCTATAACTCAAATTTTTTTCATTATAAATTGTTTCTAAATTTTTTTTTTTTTGCTCGTTGGCTTTTTTTCTGTTTGACGGAAACGCCCATTTCCATTTACACAGTTGATAGAGCTATTACGTTTGAGCGGAACCGAGGACAACGCGGTCATTTCAGGGAACTGAGCGTATGGAAAAATATCGAATGAAAGGGTTGAGAATTGCTGCAGTTTATTAATTTTCAGTTTGTTCAAATAAATGGGTGATCCATTTTTGCTGGTGTTATATATTGTTCAACTGTGACGATGCAACAAACTCGTTTTTGTTTCAAGCGCCACGCAAAACGTTTATTTCAGTTTTAAATTCGGATCTGTCCGCATCTGTAGGTCTAGAAACATCAAGTTATGTTCTACTTTAGATTTTTCTTCCCGTTTGTTGACAACAGAAGCGAAATTGAATTGAGATCAAGCAACACACGAATGGAAAAAATGACTTTTATCCATCGATTGAGTGGCAATCAGGATTAGTTCTCAGAAATCGGAAGAGTCAATTCGGATATTTGACTTTGAATGGACGCCATATGCTATTTTGCACAGGCCAAAAATATGAGAGCGTTGCAGATGTTTTCTAGAGGCATTAATGTCAATTATCACACGATAAAACCGATCACGACATTATCCGAGAATCCGTCAATTACGTCCTCTTTTAATCGATAAATCGATGGTTTTTGTCCCAAAAATGAATTCATTTTCCACACAAAAAAAACTCATTCCCAACGCCGTTTTTTGGCAATTCCCTATTTCATGTGATTTTTTTTTTTTTTTTTGCTACATTAAATTAATGCACCCTTTTTTGTTAGAACATTTCTGTGTTGTTCATATTGAGATTACAACTCAATTGGCAATATCACGGAAAAGGCTCAAATAGCCACATTTATCTAATGTGCAATCACATACGTTCACCCTTTAGCCGATAGCCAAACTCGTCTTGCTTTTTATTATTTTACAGATTTTAGGAAATGATACTCTCATAATAGCATGACTTGGTACTTTTGATGCATAAAAAATTACAGTTTGGCGAAAGACAAAACGGTTGGAAGTGACGAAGGACCAAACACCAGAGCTGCCGCTAAATAGATTTAAGTCTAAAATAATAACACAAAAATATCATCATTTTCAAAAGTTGTTTTTTATCACGCGTTCATTTTCGATCGGATCAATCAAGTATGTGTGCACTGCATTTGTGGCACATGCCATTGCGTTTTTTGCAGCATCTGATATTGCAAGTAAACAAAGACGCGTGCATTCGTTTAGAATTAGACTACTCGATGATGGGAAGGATGGTGTTTGAATGAAACAACAATTTTGAAGAATCATTTGAAAGCACGAAATCGGGATTTAGAAAACAATCGAGAGACATCGTCTCAAATAGATGTGTATCCTTTGTTATGATGCGGCATTCGAAAAATATCCCGCTAAATCTCAACATACATCCGAATTATTTAAACACTTGAGATGATGAAAATAGAAATTTCTGCACGTTCAGGATCAATGTTTTCATTAAAAATTGGTTGAAATTTCAACTCAAACAGTGAAATTCAGCATACGCACATTTGAATGTTATCATTTTATGTGGTGGATTTCCCGGTGTTTTCTCTATTTTTAATTGAATTACCAATATTTATCATCCGCTGAAATTAAAAACACTCTTGAATTATTGAATCATTATCTGGAACCGTGTATTCGGAAGCAGAGGAATTGGCATTGTGAAATAACCGATTTTTAAGCACCAAACAAATGTTTCTCACCATTATGAGAATTATTCATTTGAGTTCTTCGGCTGGAGCTCTGAAATTCTCATACTTTAATCGTTCTATTGATTTTTCTCACCAAACAACAGCAAAAGAGTCAGACGACCAATCATCCGATTTTCATGAATTCTTCGTTATTATTAGCCGAAAACTAAATATTTTCATGAATTTTGTGGATTTTTCGGCATCTATTGGTCAAAATAGTTCTGAAATCAATGGCATACAAAGGATCAATGCTACTAAAATTCATTTGGAAAGGTATGATTCGTCGTTACCCTTTCGAATGTATCGATTCAAATGTGAGCATTTCGAAAATAATCGCGTACGTATGTAATGTGTCAGGAGATTATCCTAAATGTAGTTAAGCTGAAGCTCAAACAATATTCCGATTTAACGTTTCGTGACGCAGTTCTCGTCCCTCCGCCACTTGGATGATGTGTACGATAAACCGTGGCACTGATTCAACCCTATATGTTTGCATACATTCAATTGCGACAAGATTTCAGTCGAGCAAATCCGTTGAAATGAATATAAATTGTTAAGGGAGACTGGCATGCAGTCGTCTTATTTCGTCTTGCGTTGCGATTGTTTAAATATTTCAATTTTCTATTTGCACATTTCCAGGCATCGAACAAATGACACTTTTTCGACAAACGAACGGCTTTCGTTTGAATTTTAATCTCTATTTTCGAATGCTCTTTTCCTATATTCAACATTCAAATTCAATTAAAATTAATTGATCTTACACAATTGAATGGGTTAAATTGTATACATTTCTTTTCTTCCTCATTTGCGAATACGTGCGATGGAAAACGGGCATTTTGCTTCATCGAACTCTGTGTGCATGTTCCAACTTCAATTTCTCTCCGAAAGAGAATGGCCCGCAACTTTGGTGCGTGTGTGGTTTTGGAGTTATTTTCTGTACGGCATTCTGAAACATGAATACAGGATCAGCAAGCATTCATTCATTTCATTTTATCGCTTTTTTCCTGCAATGATGAATTTCAACAAATTTCTGTTCAATTTTGTGGTTTCCGTCTTTCGAGATGCCGATATTCACACTCGAAACATGTGCATGGCAATAACTTTGAGACTCCTCTCTATAGATGTTATTACGAGAACTGAGACAAGAATGTTTCCTATTGTTCGCACTCGTGTATTATCTTTGATGGTTTTGTGGTTTGCAGCGTGTTTTTTTCTCTCTTCCTGAACGCTCCAGCAAACGGAATGAGAAACTTTAATTATTATCGCATGAAGTCACTCATGAAATATGGTACACGATACATGCTCATTTAAGAAGTTTAAAATATTCATACCATTATACAGATTCTGTCCAATAACAAGAAAGATGCTGTAATTTGGTACTGTCACTGCTAAGAATGATGTAAGTTTGAATGTGGAGTTGGCCAAAACTGAATCAAAAACGATGCTAAAATGATTTGGTGTAAAATCACGTTTCATTCATAGCATCAAATGGTTCAAATTATTTCGGAAAAGTCATTCAATGACAACGTTTATTTCGATCGAACGTTAAATTTCAAATTGCTCTATTTAATCGAAATGCACATATTTTCAACAAATAAGACCACTTTCGTAGTGCCATTTCGGTACCTGTAACATGTAACATGGATCCCAATTAATCTAAACTACACCAGTGATGCTATTCATTAGACTAATTTCTATTGAATATATCGAAATAACTACCATTGAATGCCTTTTATTCGTGAAACCACCCTCACGATGCAACACTCACATGGGTTGCATTTGCCGAACTAAATGGGGAAAATGTTCATCATGCGTGACAATTCGCTTGCTATTCATTTGCTTTTGCGATCACGTTCATTCAGCAATTCAAAAATAAAGATGCAATTTCCAAAATATTTATGTTCGATTTTCGTAATGATTTGTAAATAAACGAATGCAATGCCCGAAAACAATCGGGGGTGAATGGAAACGAGAAAAAGGCAATGTGTATTATTTCCTCTATTTCAAGTAAAAATGCCAACAAATTGCACATATTTTGATTTGTACACAAGCGTCGACCCGAACAATGAGCTCTTCGTTTTGTTTGATTTTGATTGTTCACAAGTTGACGCTTGTTATTTTCTTTTTTCTCTCTCGGGTTCGGTTGAAATCAACGCGCGTATCGTGTAGCTGAAGCAGAACGATAGCACAATAAGCCCGAGCCAGTGTTCACGTGAGCTCGAATCATGAATATTTATACGCTTCGAATCGTTTGCATGCACTGATGCCTATTGAATTGCATCGATAATAATGCAAACACTTTAATGATTGAACGCGTTCAACATAATTTGCTCTTCGCCGACGTAATCAATGCTTTTTGATGCTGTCAATGGACGACATTGACGTCTGAATAGGACAGCGCGTGTGCTCATGTGCCATTCAAAAACAATCAAATATGTTCTATTCGTTTCCGGTCATAAGACTCATAAGTACCTTGGAAAGGTAGTTTGCGTGCTGTCAGGACATCACATTTGTTTTTTTCTTGGATTATTGAAATGAATGGGCCGGTGCCCAAAGTTGTGAAGGTGAGTGATTATTATGAATCAAACAAGAACTAAGCATTTGATCATTGAACTTGTCGAATGTACATGTATTGAACATATAATTTTTGAATGTTTTTTTTTCGTAGTTGGGGTTTGACTTTGAACAGAAATGAATAGCCCTTAAAGTTCGAAACGAATCCTGCAATCTGATGACTGATGTATGAATAAACATTAAATTTGACAGGAATTTTTTGATTAAATGCTCTTCAATTGGAAAATTACGGATCATTTCATGGTTCAGCGGTCAACTATTGTGTCTATCTGTTTGCACTATTTCCAGAAATATTGTCTGTGAAATATCTGTTTTTTTTGTAGAAGTCAATGAATTATTCAATAAACATTAAATTTTTATTATATTTACTTACAAAATGAAAATGAAAATATTGTCATTATATAGAGTAAATGATCCTAATAACGATATGCTATCCTTATTATGAAAATCGTGAATTAAAATATAAATTTGAAAATATTTCAACTTCAACTTCAATTCACAATTTTCATAATTAGGGCAGCATATTGTAATTGGGACCATTTACGATAGTTTTAATTAAGTTATTATCATTTAATAAGGCACGAGCGAACGATGCAAAATTGAATTTTGACACTTAGCTTGACAGCAGCGCTCTCTGTACCATTCGTCAATGGATGGTAAACACTTTTTCCCCTTCTTCAAACAATGACAGCAAAGATGCGGAGCCTGTCAAACTAGCTGTTTGAAGAAGGGGAAGACGGGGAAGGTGTGAAATTTTGAAGCGTTTTGTACAATCGTTTAGATAGAGATGGCGCGATCCAACGACATTCACTACCCCTTTACATAGGAGAAGATACAAAGCATCGTCCGCTTGATAAGGCATTGTGAATCTTCGAGATGTGTTGAGAGATAGTCAAGGAATATTACTAAATGTGCATTTGGGTTTTGACGGGTTTTCAGGTTTGAAGTTAAAAAAAAGGATTAAATTTAATCAAATTGTTGTATTTAACAAACAGAGACACCATATATACTTGTAGTACAATAGTATAGCTAATATGAATATTTATTCAAGTATCTCTGTAATTTTTTTCATTATAAATAGAGGTGCAGCTAAACATTTTAGTCAGATTTGGTGCTTAATCATTCGCTCTATCAGACAAAAATTGTGTCAGATTCATTTTGAAGATAATTCCTCTAAAGTTTCCGGTGTTGTTTGCTTTGTTTGTTTCATTATTCGGTGCAACCTGAAAGTCGAGATTGTGACATTTTTTATTACGTCCATTTATTCTTGGATCGTTTCACTTTAATTCCAGCGCAAGTGTGTGTGGATGAAGGGAAATATTTTGTGGAAAACGAAGAATTCAAGTCTGGTATTGGTGAATGTGCTGAATGTTGCAGAGCCAAAACGATAAAATGTAACATTCAAATGTCAACGAATTCATAGGTATCTTTAAATAATAAGATCCGAATCAACGAACAACGACTTATCAGACATCTGTGATAAAATTATAAAAAGGTTTTTGCATAAAATGGATCATGCAGCTTTGGGCACATAAGCAATATTTCTTGGTTGCGATGCAAAGAACATCGATTGTGTAAAACGGCATTGGATGTCTGTCAGCAACATTGATTTTCATGTTAAAGGTTTGCATCAAAAAAGGCGTATCAGTAAAGCGGATGAAATGAACAAGGTTTTCATAAAATCATTTGAAATAAGTTATTTATGTAAATGAAAGTCCGTTGACACAAATTAATTCAATCGGCACCTATATTGAAATCATGTTGGAAACAATCCAAACAAATGTCGTGATCATTGGAAAAACGCGAGGACTTTCAGCGGCATCAGCCGTAAAAATTCCTTTTGGAGATGATTTTAGTGTTAATTGCACAATTCTAAACACTATTTCACAAAATCGAAGCAACGATGAAACGTTCACCATTTTTCCATCGCCAAGAATCAGTTTACGGCCGCACACAAAAGTTTTCGAAATTTGCATTGTCAATAAGTATTTTCTAGATTTTGAGCTCGACGACGAACCATTTGTTTTGTATCCTGAATTCGTTATTTCACAATACAACAGGAAACTTCTTACGAAAGAATCCCTACTTGCTGCAAGATGTAAAATACAAAGACGGAAATGTAATTAGGTTTTAGGAAAAAAATGGAAGATTTATACTGAAAAATATCCCAACTACACATCGAAAGACGCATCTTGGCACTGACTTGATTTTTGGATATCCACAAAAAATTCACGGCTCCAATTGAGCTGTTTTGATCCTGTGACCAAGATAAATTTGAATGCAGAAAATCTTCCTGTTGTGAATCATTCTTACCAATAACGATCTGTTATTCACTTCTGTTAGATAATTTAATTGAAAAATTATTATTGTTTTAAATTTAATTGCTTGGGTATAGAATATAATTTACTATCATGTAACAACAACATTTCAACGACAATTTATTCAACGACATTTTTTCCCATCTCCATATTATCAATTCGATTGCTCATTGTGTTGATTTTTTCTGTAACTTCTTGGATGAAATTTTCAAATGTGTTCATAAATAAATCTAATCTTGAGGTAAATCCCCTAACCGGAGTACTATCGTGTAATGGAGAAAAGGTATGCATTTGTTGAGATAATCCAATGTTTGTTGTGGGAGTTTTTGGCGATGTAACACTTGACATTTGATTTCCGGATGTTGGACTGACAGCTGTTGAGTTTCGAAATTCTGTAGGGGAATTGACGCTCAATGGTGATTTAATATTTATTGGTGATTTAACATTTTTTGGTGATGTGACACTCGCTGGAGATTTGGCATTGACTGGTATTCCGACGCTGGCTGGAGATTTTGCAAATGCTGGAGGCCTGGAACTGCCCGGTGTTTCGAAGCTTGCTGGAGATTTGGCGCTGACTGGTGTTTCGAAGATTGCTGGAGACTTGGTACTAACTGGCGACTTAACGCTTGCTGGAGATTTCATTGACATTGGCGATTTAACAGTATCAACTGACCTATCACTTTCACGTTCATTTTCGTTTCCTAAACTTATGGCTTCATCCTCTTCATTGCCTCCTGAATAAACGGCCTCAATTTGTAGGCCAAATTTATTAAAAGCTTCGTTCAGCCTATTTAACATAATAATCGTTTCTACAATTGAATTCTGTAGCTGTTCCATTAAATACACGTTAAATTATACCAGAAATTTCAACAAGGGAATGTGCAAAGTACAGCATACGAAGCTAAGACTATGAATAAACTAGCAAGAAAATGTTGCAATGACAAGAAATTCAAACGTTGCTTTTCTGTGAGTAATAATTTGCCTTGAATTGAAATTGCAAGAAAAAAACCTTTAAATTGAATGCTTGGTCTGCATTTTATTGCATATTATTCATTCTTCAAATTATTTTTTTTCAAGTTTATCAACTCTTTCAATGAGTTTGTCCATTTTTTCGGTAATTTCAAGAGAAAAACTTTCAAATCGATTCATAATTGACTCGAATTTCCCCGTGAAATCTTTCAAATGACTGCCGCTAGTCACTCTCTTCTTAGCGTGTGAAGTGGTTTGAGGTGACGACGTCTTTGAGCTTGGTTTTCCGTTCGTTTGCCCGTGGTGCTTTCCATTACTTGGCAAATCGATGTCTTCTTGAACATCGCATTCGGGAGAATGACCAATTGAAGCCGCTAGCACGTCACGAAGAGCTCGAAAATTTACAACTCCTGCCTCCGTATGTGGAATTGCTTCTCGAACTAATTTGTGCAAATGCTCTCTCGATTTAGGCATAATGTCTGATGAACAAACAATTGTCAAAATCTTACTCAAATGTAATCAATACTTTGCTACGAATTCAAAATACGAACGAGAATTTATCAGTCAGAATCTGTCGACAACAAAAATATAAGGCAGTTGCTTTGTTTCGTTTCCTTTTCTTGTATATTAAATCTTGTCAAAGCAACTTAAATCTATTCATGATCATCACAAATAGTAAAATGTGCATACCTCCATATACATTTTGAGTAGATTTATTACATAGTAGATTTACACATTTTCTGTAGCGATTTTGTACTGAGTATAGAGAAAGGGGTGTAAATTTTGATTCTTCCAAGCTATCGTTGCCATTGCTTTTAATGTCTTTCTAAAAAAGAGTAATTGTAGAACACTGATTAAATATTTTTTTTTTGTGTACATGTTTATTTTATTTGCTGACATAAAAAATCATTTAAATGACTTTAAATGGAAATGAAACTAAAATTGTCGATCGAGAGGTGAAACATCTGAAATAAATCCATGAAATTGGCATACATTCCTTCTTTTCAAATTTTCACGCTATTGATTATGATATCTTATATCTAGAGATGTCTTGATTAAAAGTGTTGGTGTTGTTCAAACTCAAAGCTGCAACTTTTTTGTCGACTTCTTTCGCATAATTTTATTTATTTAAGCACCATCGATTTCTTCAAAATCAATCAAAACAGTTTATTGTAGCTCAAATTTCAAGTGCGCTCCGAAAATGAGTGACACTCAGTTTTAAGAAAGAGCCAATTTGTCCTTGAAGATTAAATTCATGATTCACGATTTACATTCAATTTGTCCACAATTTCTTCGCTCGAATCAAAATATATTCATCCGACGATATACTAAGCACAGGCTAAAATTGTTAGCAAGAAGTTTCGTCTTCTTGAATCCGATCGACTTTCGAGTAAATGCAGTACTTGTGTTGATAGCGTTTCTAATAGATCTGTTTAGAACTGAGCTTGATGAAGATATAAAGTTGAATCGTTCTGTTCAAAATTATTTGATTTCTTGCATGCATATGATAATACATATGTAAACGAGAGAGGAAAAAAAATGCTTGTCACTAAAGCTGAACAAAGAATTGAAAGCAAAAAACTAATATTTGATTAGGCAAACAACGGAACCGAAAAAAAGTGTTAAAACGCATGTGACAAATTATCGTGTTTGCACATCGAATTAAAAATTAATCCGTATCGTGTATATACATTCTCCCAATGAACCCAGTGTATTTTGCATACAATTTGAATGCGATAATGATTATTTGTTGTTCGATTTGTTTGAACTACTAGGAAACTGCCAAACGAGCAAACGTTCGGAAAAAGCAGAGAAGCAACAAAAAAAATGAATCTTTGCCGAGCAATTTGCAACGGTTACGAATATTCACACAGGGAGAGACACCACAGAATTGCAAGAACGTCGAACATTTGCAGTGAAAAACATTTACTGAAAATGGGTTGCGGAACGAAATCAAAAAGGATTACATCAACATTTATTTATGAGCAACGTTCTTCACGCTCATTCCACAAATCAATTCCGATTTGTATCGTTCGTAACTCTTTCAAAGTTCTTCTTTCGCAATGGAATTTCGCTTCGATTTTATGGTTAACATTTATTTATGAGGCGGCAAATAGTTCATGTTATCGGCGCATAAATCATATTTTATGAGATTTTTTGGTGGAAAAATGGAAAAAAGTGGCAAAATTGTTACATTGTATAAATTGTGTATATCTTAATTGATTTCGGATAAATGTGGCTCATGTTATGAGCCGGAGTCCTGAAAAACGAAGCCGTTCGAATGGAAAAAGAAATCGGTCTTCATTAAATCGGTATCATGTGCAATCGCATCGTTTACTCTATTCACGTAATTCAGTCGCTTGCTTGAAATTGTTTACGTGCCATAGAGAGATAATCCTGACAATTACCCTAGGATTAGCTGGCTCTCACTATTTCAATCTCGGAATCACTTCTTTATGTGTTGTCGCACGACGTGCCAGTCACCTTAATATATGCGTGGGCTTAGCCTAATTCGCACAGCTCGAAAATGTCACGATAAATTCAGTGCGTTCTAGTTGACAAGTGATTATCTCGTTTGCCCTAATCGTATGCACGTGTATCAACGTCGATGATTGAAATGGAATGATTGTTCATTCACTTTGTAAGAAGAAGGTAGTTTGATCACAACCGTTAGCAACCAAACGTTAATAAAAATTGATTTTTAACCGGAAAATTCTGCATGAATGCATTTTACAAATTTCAATTTACTGTCGAACTCCATGTTCGGCTCGGTTCATAGTGTAGCGAGAAATCGATGAAGAAATAATAAATTTTCTGAATCAGTTACATCGGATCGAGGATTTATGATGCTTAATAAACTCAATCTGTTGCACAAATCTGGCACAATTGCAAATCTCAACCCTATCACACAATTACAATGCAATAAATGATGATGTTCATAGAAGGATGACCTCGAAAGTGGTGACAATGTTCGGATATCATGTTCAGTCACTCAATTCGGTGACAATTTCCGATGATAGCATTGGAACACAAAGTTCGGTGCTCGCAAGTAGCTTTTTTCACTGCACAATCTTTTGCGTATCGAATTGGCTAAATTTCACGGTGTCAGCGCGTTAGTAAGGATGCGTACATATCAACCCATTTAAACTCTCTCTCTTTTCGATTGGAACGCATATGTTTAGGCATAGTTCTATGAAAAACCATATAAATTAAATCAATTTGCTGCCAGGTTCTGTTTCAGAGACTAAATTCGAAAAAAAATTACGCTATAAAAGCGACTTAACTCCGGCAAGTTGCCAGTTAACTTAATATCAGATCAGAATGCTTCACGAAATACAAAATTTAGTCTCTATTTTGCTACCATTTTCGGTTCGATATGCAAAAAGTGCTTCCTCATTGTGTTTTTTTTTTTAGTTTTTCATGAAACCAAAGAAGCACTCCTATTCTATTTTGACTTTATCCTTGCTAATCGTGTGTCGAGAACAAGCTGTTGACAGTATTAATAATAATTCATTATCATATCAATTTGTACGCTTAATTTTGCTCGATTTACAAATGAACAGCAGAGAAAAAGAGACAAAAACAGCAGCCTAAATGAAATTATAATGGTTATTTATTATTCACATTCCGTGTTTTACTTTGTATATTGAATGTTGTTCACAACTTGCATACAGATAGAGTTATTTGCTTAATTGAACCGGCTACGCTATGAGGGATATACAAGATCGATTGATGTCTACGTTATGAGCAGTTTTACATTTTAATAAAAACCATCATAAATAATAATTTTGCATGGTTTTTCATGCATATTTTAAGTTTTCAATTAAGAGAGTTGCTCGTGTTCGGCCGAATAGCACCGGCAAATCTGCGATGAAATTGATTCTTTCGGATTCATTGAAGTGAAAAATGAATGTAATGAAAGTGAAGCGTAGCAAGCGTCTTCGTAAGGATTCATTGGTCGTAATTGATATTTCTTGCGGCGAAAAAATATATTCAATGAAGACTGTGGATCGACTGTAACGCTAGCGGATCGTTTTCTTATCTTTCGTTGCCGAAAAAGCGTGACTTCTTGTAACACTTCAGCTGAAGATGTCAGACTTGTAGAATACTATGGGCGTCAAAATCTTTCAACACTGCACATCGCTTGTTAACAACAATTTCGATTATTTATTACATTCAATTCCAACAATTTTCAACATTTTGAAGGAATGTTTTTTTTTTGTAATAAAATAAGTACCCTTTTGTCGATGCGCGTTATGCTTTATATTTGAAATGGTATCGATATAAACAATTCGAAACAAAATCAACGATTAAATTGTTACACAATGGACAAAAAAAAATCCAAGTGAGAGCAGAGAAAAGAGTGCATGCACAAAAATCCCCAACTAAAAACTCGTAAAGATGGGAGAGAGCACGGAGAGAAAAGGAGCGAATAATATTTATTACGATGTTAAAGTCTATAACAATGAAATCGAATAACAATGGAATAAAAAAGCAGCAAAGAGGCGAGAGAATGAACACATTAATACAACAAAAAAGAGTTGTATATTGTTAACATACGGCAGCCAGTCAGTGAGTTGAAAAAAAAAACTGGAGAACTGAACGAGAGCAAATGACTAGGGAATCATTACTGCTTTATTGAATCAAGTCGGAATACTACAGTAGGCTTTAACACACGTCAGATTCAATTTTTTACAAGCATGAAAAGATTTGTATGTAATTTTAGAGGCAACCAGATGAGCAAAAAAGAACAGACTCGATCCAACAAGAGACCTTTTGAAACACATATTTGTGATGTATTAATAACCATATTCTTAGTTAATCGAGACTTTTATTGACTTCATCGATATTCCAACGTCAAATGATATCAATTTTATGCCTTCGATGCACTTGAATGATGTGACCACCCAACTTTTGTGCACTTTTTCCATTTAAAATTCCTATATTCTGGATTTTTCTCGTCTTTTTACCAGCATTTCTTCTCTTCGAAAATAACTCGTGCTGAAGAGATATGCAAAGATACTATGTGCATAAAAAATGTACACATTTGATATGGAATTACATTCAAGCACCAAACAATCATGATACATTATCTTCAAAGCGTGGATATTTTTTATTTATTTATTTATATTTGATTTATTTCTGCTTCTTTTTTTTTTTTCTTTTGAATTTTTATTTGAATTCCACAGCTGATATTCAAAATAAAATTCTACTGCTTTTATTGATAAGCGAAACTTCAGCTTATTTTGTATGGAATTTGTTGTTTGTTCTTAATTCAGCTTTGTGATCACACTTTCTGTTACGATGAATGAAGAAGACACAAGAAACGTAAATCAACTGCATCAGCGATTTTTTCGAACAAATGCTGGTAATATTTTGGTTGAACGCCAAATCGCTGTTGAGTTTGTTCTATCATCTCTCTACTAATTAAAATATAAATTAAAACAACTCATTCTCTCAAACAGATAAATATTGTCATTAAATGAATGAAGAGTACCAATCGAAATAATTTAATTTATACAACAATTATAAATTATATTCGTTCCAAAATTGAAAACCTAAAAGAACTGTTAAGGAGCATTTATTTCCATAATTAAATGAGTGAATAGAATTGTGAAGTGTAGAATTCATGCAAAACTTACGATAAGGAATAAACAATTTAGATTGTTAGAGTGAATAGAAGTAAAATCCAGCTACTTTGTCTCTCTTTGCGTTATCCAAATAGGAGATTTTAAGCTACGGTTTTTTCTCGGAGAGACAGAGAGAGAGATAGGAAGAAGTGCTGAAAATGTCCTCTCAATGAATATGTCCGGAGCAGGATATCTCTGTTTTTTCTTTTTCTTTCTATCTTTTGTATATTGTTTTTGTTGAAAAGATTATTTATGACGATATTCTTCGATATCACATTTTATTTTCGTTTCGTTCAATATTTGTTATTTTCAACTGAATGATTTTTGTAAAAAAAAATCTAAACGAAACTAATGAAAAGCACAAAAGCCTTCTGTTCGCACAGAACTCCTTTGTCAACACGACTGAAAAAAGTAAAAATCCAATATTGGAATACAATTCGTATTGAGCGATTGTAAGCATTGAATTATGTTGCATATAAATAAAAATATTGCCCCGAAGCGTTGTCGATACATTCGATGAAAGATTTATGAAAGTATCGTGTTGTGTTATTGTCAGCGCATTTTCACCTTATTTGTATTCCAAGTCACAAGGAGTCGAATTATCTTGTCAAACAAGACGTATTAGAACATGAATCCGCCAAGTGTACAAAATGTCAAAGGATTTTTTGAATGCATTATGTAAATTGACTCAATAAATAGTTTATTAAATTATAAATCTCTGAAATTCGAATATTTTTCGTAGAATGAAGTAGTTTTCAAAAAGTTAAAAATAAAAAAAAAAAAACAAAACAAAATACTCGGAAGCTACTTTAAATATTCTTGAAAATTTCTTTTTCTCATCTTAATTCTCTGGAACAAAAATCAAAAATCAGAAACAGAAATCTGGATGGCAGCAGACATTGCGCATTTCATCCGATCGATAAATATTCAAACATGATTTATGTACTCAAAGTTGTGCAAAAAATGCAATGGCTATGTATTAGTCTCCAGAAAAACGTTTCAATCAACTGAAATAAATTGTTATGTATCATTGCAGTGAATGCATGCGTTGCAATTGGACGCACATAAGGTACATGGTTTTATCATTTCGATCACAATTCCCCTTTTCTAATCGAACAGAAACAGTGCGCTCATATACGATGGCATTAAGTCCCGCCCAGCGCGCATACAATTGAAAATTGAAATACTTCCTTTATATCGCTTCTCCGATGATGATACATAGCTGTAGTATAAAACGGGAACATTCTATTCACTAGCGACGAACATATGATGTTCAGACGAATGATTTCTTCGCTTTCTCTCGAATAAATGACGATATGATACTTATTTTCGTTACAAATTCGTTCATCGATGCGACATAATAAAATGACGGCGCTTGAAAATCGGATATTACAATGTAGAGGCAAGCGATAGTAAAACGGGAGTCACATCTAGTTTTGAGATTATTGTTATTATTGAAACTTTGTTTGACATGTAATATTTACCCGTTGCTTGTTTATATTATGGCGCGTTCAAAGAGAAAACAAAAGCGGGCCCTTGAAATTGATATGATTTACAATCGCGATTGTATAATATATTTCATGGCGGATGGCATATATAAAACTTTGTGAAATTGTATGAAATTCGCTTGAGTATGCTACAGACGGACGTTAGACACCCTTCTTCATTGCCAATATTAATCTATGTAATACTTATGTTGCATTATTTCCAACAGATGAGACTTGCATCGCCATGGCAACTTCATGTAGAACGATACCCAATTATTTAGGAAGAAAAGCAAGCGGAGACTCGCTTCTATTCAACTCATCAAATTCAATTGAATATATCTTTTCACTTAGTATGCATACACACGGCGCATGAAAGGGAGATACTCGATATGTAAATTTTAAGCGAAAATAAAATGGACGACTAATCTATTTTAACTATATTTATACATGCTGTTAATTTTAGCATATTTCGACGGAAATACTGAACAAGATAGAAAAGGAAAGATTCGTTTAGAATGGAAAAAGTATATAAACATTAAATTTATTCAGTAGCATATTCGAGATACGTCGAAATTTGAATGAACTCGAGAGAAACAACATGTGACATTCTGAAACGGTCGCAGTTTAAGGAAGCTGTGGCACTATTATTCCTGAATTTCAACTTGCCTAAACGCTAAAAACAATTATATTAAGCGTCTTGAGTGTATTCCAATGGCAATTCGCTAAACAATATTTGCTTGAATAATTATTAAATATCCAATTCATATTCATCGCAAAAAAAAAAAGAAATTTCGCATCGCTTTAGGGGAATTAAACAATTTTTTGATGACATATTTCTCACAATCATTAATATTCCGCCATTTAATAATATTCCATTGACATCTAAATATTTACTAGAAAACCGGAGCTTGTATCATGCATTCGGAAGCTATCATGTTTTTATCTAATATCGTGTTTTATCGTGATTGATTTGCGTTTTCCGTTGTCTGCCGTCTTTCTTTTCTTCTCGCATAAAACCACATTGAATATGCAATAAAAACAAATTTAGAGCGCAAAATACGTTGAATTTTCATAAAAATTTCCATTTTTATTCAATTCTTTGGAAATCTGAGTATTTATTGCGATTTGCAGATCAAATTTGAGCTTTATTACCAGCGGCATCGAAACAAAGAATCTGATGTCAAAATCGTATTTCTCATTTCTGCATAAAAGTGATTTTGTATAGCTGAAAATAGATTTAATTCAGTTATACTCTAAAAACAAATACACCGAAATGAATGGTCAACGATTGAATAAAAGTATTGAAAATATCGCATCACGCCTACGTTAAAGTTTTAATCATTTATAGATATTCATCTGTTCCTTCAAGCGGAAACACACTTTGAATGGAATACTTGTTCTCTTGATGAAAACCTCTTAGCCGGGTCTAGAGCCGGGTTTGCATTAGACATCTGGTTTTGCTGAGCTAGTAGTGGCTGCTGAGGAATACACAAACTCAAAAATGATTAAGCCGATTTATTGCCTAATAAAAAGTCAACTTTTGTACACCGAATTACAAAATTAGGTTCAATGAATCATCGATGATTAAATTTGATAAAATCAAGATGACTAACCGACATTCCGACAATAATTGAATTTTTCTGCGTCAAACATTTCGAAACGTTTACCTTCTAGATGTATTCAATCGAGGTGTATACGTAGTTTTGTTTGTGTCTGAGTAAGCATACAAAGATTGAGTTGCACATAAACCTCTCTTTCGCCGAACCATACGTATGAAATGAAATATAAAACCTGAAATCAAGTCGACAAAATATATGCAATAAAAGAAAATCTCTGTTTTAATTGACTCATTTTCGTTTTATTAACATATTTTGAATGTACAATGTCTTTTATTCTTATTTCAATTGAAAAATATGAAGCATAATACCGATCACGCTTACTTTCTTTTCTCTAAAAAGTCATGATTTTGTCTTGTATTTTTTTCGGCTAGTGAACACGTTTCCCCGAACTAATATGCTACCAATAATTGCAACGTGAAGTTTAGTCATGCATATGCAGAATCTGAAGAATTTCAAAACAAAATGTTTTGTTCCTTTTCACGACTCATTTTTAACGATTCAGGAGAAAGCATCGAATATAACATTATTTTTATAATGATTTCGATTGTGTCCAATATTGCAATGCATTTTAAAATTACGACTCGAAAATGATGGACTTTTGTCATTTTTGAGCAAATTTGGAATATCTTTCGTGTTGATCGTCGAACAATCAAAGGAAAATTGATAGCACCAAGAAACCCATGAATGTGAATGAATCGGAAATGTATTCTTTTATCAAAACTCGTTTATCGCTCTTCCGTTAGACACGTCCCGGATAAGCGATACAATTCTCCAATGTTTCAGTTTATTTAACGTTTAATTCAAATTTTATCTCAGCGATTTATGTGTAAATTGGACTGAATACTTATTTCGTGCATACAATTTCATCGTTTAAAAGGCACACTTCGTTCATTCTCTTTTCTGGTTTCATAAAAAAATTTGCTTGTGTGAAAATATATGTGAGTATGTTGTTTCAAAGCTACTTCAATCTTCTCTACAGTTATCTGTACGTGTTACTTGCTATGTGATAAATATATGAAAAAAATTATCAAAAAATGTGATATGCTTTCTATGTAAATCGATCATTGTTGCTAAAGGGCATTCAGTTCAACTGTTCAAAATGTGTTGAATTCTCTGATTTCTGTTCCAAGTCAATCCAAATAAGGCCGATTGATTTAAAATAGTCAATAAAATCATAATAATAAAATACTGGAGTTTTTTTAAAAAATGTTCGAGGTTCTAGATGCGCTCTACAAATACACAACCAAATCAAATGAACAATTGAAAATTAAAAACAAATTCTTTCTAATCCGATTGTTGAGGTTAAGTCAATGTGTGAGCATATTAAAAATTAGTTTTTTGTCTCTATCAACTTCGGAAAGAAAATGTGTGTCTTTTGGGAGGTTTTTATTAATAGTAATATTTTTGTAAGCAATACAAAAAAGGAGTCAGATTGGGAGAACATTCTTAAAAATTAGTTATCACCAGTCAAAAAATTATTATAAAAAAATATCAAACGAAACTCTAAAATTATGTATCATCACTTTATAGTTTCGCTTAATTGTGATTAATGGATTAAAATGTCTAATATTCAGTTCTTAGCAGTTACGTTGTTATCGTTTATATTATATTTTCTTTGTTTTGTTTTTGTAATTCAGAAATTTTCTTACATTGCAATTATATTAGCTCTAAATTAAGACGATATTAGTTTAATAAATCGAACGAAAAGAGGATTCAATTAGCTGCTCAGAGAGATTGTGTATGAAACAAAGCCACTAGGCAATAGGTACGTGCCTTGTGAAGATGCTGTATGTTCAAATCCCCCCATAATTGGGAGTGATTTTACAGAATTTTCCTACGGATATTTGTCATTTTGCAATAACGTGTCGCTTTGATGAATTGAAAACAAAAACAATATTGAAATATTTGTATGTGAATGCGGAAAAAAGTTTTGAGTTGAGCATGAATAAGTTCACTTATATGACTAAAGATTAAATATTGGAATTGATCGGAACATTGTTATTGGATTATTTTGTTGAATAATTTGGAGTCTCATTACACATAGTAGTTGATTTCCCTCATTCGAATGACTAAATACATAATAAATACTTTACGCAAACAAAAAGAAAATAGGTTAAACAAAAAAAAAAAAAAAAAAACAGAATAATAATAAACATTCAAATCAAAACTATATACTCGGCCGGTCATTTCTAAATGTCAACAATTAGATTTTGCAATTGTGTTAGATTTGAGCCCATGTGCCGATTGTCGGGCAATGCTTTAATTTTGCATAGCCAGTGTGCTGATTCCATGCATTTCTTTTGGCGTTCTTCACGCGGTATATCGACACCGCCGAACGACCGTGCCCAAGGATCGGTATTTGCTTGGATTATTGGCAAGAAATTCGATAAGATTATTCGTAATGTGTCACATGCTCGTGTAAAGTGGCTGCGAATTGAATGAATGGAAATGGTTATCGTTCGATACTGATATAAAATGCTAACAAATTACGGTAATGAAACTACGATTTCTCAATGAAAATTAAACGAATAACAAATTTAGCGAAAGATGAACAAATTAAGTGAGAAAAAAATTGAATACAGAAATTGAATGAAATAAATCTTTAAGGAAATTATGTACTTTTTTCAAGCAAATTATGAATGAGAGATACTCACAATTTATGTTCGCTTTGAAGCAATTCATAGATTCCCGGCAACAGCAGTGTGCACATATCCAAGTTCCAAGACGCTCTAAAAATGGAAGATTCGAATTAAACTCAATCAATAAGATCAATTCAATTGATTTCGATCTATTCATGTGTGAACAATCTGATTAAAAAAAATGAGCAAATGACAGCCATTGAATGACTTACGGTTTTTCAATTATTGCACCGAGTAAATCGACCAGAACCGAATGATCCTGCATTTTTGCCACATGCCTTAGCGCACCACTGATGTCTTGAGATCTGCAATGAACGTAAACAAGCCTTTCAATCATTTGATTCATTGAATTTTTTTGTATTGAGCACTGTGCACACTCAATTGACATACCGAGTTGAATTGCGAACTAGTTGAAGCGTTGCATAGCGAGTGCTGAGCTGTTGATGGACCCGTTCATGATATGCGGTTAATACACTAATTTCGGCATTTTCTTCTGCTGATCCATGGCCATTGTAATTTGAATTGCCAAATGCTTTTGGCTGCTGATGTTGTTGTTGTGTTGCCATTGATGGTGGAGTGGAATTCATGAGACTCGAAGACGCCATCGGAAGCGACGTATGTGACGAATTGGCTTTGAGATCGAGAGATGTTTTCGATCTCGGCGGTGGTTTAGCGAGAATCTGTACCGTAATATTGCGATTTTTTCGGGCATGATTCGTTTCTTTGGGTGGATCCGGTCGTTTAACTTTATGATTGTTGTTGTTATTGAATGCAGAATAGTTTCGAGTCGGTGAACCATTTCGAGATGAGAAACTCTTTTTAGTGGCACCAAATGTTGAGTTATTATCGTCGATTGAGTGCAAATCAATGTTGCTGGATGAAAATTTTTTCGACTGTGCCAAAGACGATCTCGACGAAACTGATTGCTGCGAAATGGTTTTGCGTTGTGACGTTGCGGGTTTTGACTTGTTCGTTGCTTTTGGCGCAGTGTATACACTTGAACTATGATGCATCGAGTCCATTTTTGGTGCATAATCGGGCGGTTGTGCGTTATTTATGGGAAAATCTTCACGTTCGGGCTCGACAATTCGCTCGGGATAATAGTCGAGGTCATTTGATAAATTATCGAAATATAAACGATCATCTTGCGGCATTGGGGTTTGATAATCATCTAAATAGCCATTATAATTATCACCCGGAAGACTGAATAGTGAACTTTCGCGCGTTCTAGCTAGATTCTCGAATGCATATTTGTTTTTGGAAGTGTGTGGCAATGCTGTTTCATCGATACTCTCTTCGATCATCTCAAAGCTCAAACTTGACGGCGATGACACTTCTTTTCCACTCGTCAATGAACCACTGCGCAGATCGTTGTTGTTATTGACGGTAGTTGATTTCAAGACAAGCTTCGTTTTTGGTGTGCCTCTATTGAAACTCTTTCGCGTGCTTTGATTGTGTTTGAACGGAATATTCGTTGGGTTGTAATACGGAATAACATGATCTAGATTGATCGCATGCACCACAACCGATTGTTTCTCATAAGAACCACAAATCTACAAATAGAATAGAAAAAAAAACGGATTTTAGTAGCGATCATTGTTGATTAAAATTTACATTAAACATACCAATTTTTGCTTCACAACTTTCATATCACCCAACATACTCCAAGCTGATTCAATATGATCATATTCTCGATCAGGCTCCCATCCAATAACCGAAACACCATCAGCACTGCCAACGAAACAGCATTCACCATTTTCACTGTAATTTGAATATCAACATTTATTCCATATTCGTTAGATTTTTCATGAAATTATCGGCTATTTTAAACCGAATCAAAGTTACAGCTCACCCAAATGTGATACATTTTACAGTGTGACCATTGCCATCAGACCGTGAGATTAAATTTTTCGTTTCTAGATCATACAAATCGACAGTTCCATCATTTCTACCAGCTGCCAACAGGAAATCGGATGGATGAAATGTAATGCAAGTGACGGGCGATGCAGTCTCCTGAAACTCCATAATTTTATGTGTCGTTCTAACATCCCAAATGATGACAGAACCTGGGAAACAGAATAGTCATTAGAATAGGTAACATTTTTCGCCGGATAAAGAGATCACGTTAGAGTTAAAGTCTACCTTCGGTTCCAGCTGAAGCAATCCACCAGCCGTCCGGTGAGAATTTCACTGAATTCACATTTGCGATGTGGCCACGATATTTACTGAAGCAGCTATCACTCTTTCGTACATCCCACAGTCTGACTGTTGTGTCATTGCTGCCACTTGCAAAAATGTAGTTGCCATGTGGGTGAAAATCGAGTGTGCGAACACTTTTCATGTGACCGTAGAATGTGACACATCCCGGCTGTGTGTTTAGATCCCATCGCTTAATGATCCCATTTTCATCGGCGGAATAGACTAAATCGTCGCCTGACGTGAATTTCACGCAATCTACTTGGCCATTATGGCCTGGCAATGACATAAAGCATTTCTCATTTCCGAATGCCCATAAATTGACATTTCGATCCTGACCGCCAGTTACAAGTACACGACCTGTTTCGCCAATATCCAACGATGTCACTTTTTGTGAGTGGGCTTGAATTTCATCTAGATTACAATAAAAAAAATAACAAAATAAAATCAAAATCATGTCATTTCCATCGATCCATGTGGTCGGTCCACTTGTAATCGCCACACAAACACGATCTTACAACTTATTTCCATAAGGCATTGAAACAAATCTAATTATGGACGATGAAGTGTTTACGGTGCGAGAGAAATAGAAATCATCAGTAATCAATCGAAGAAGAAAATCTCTTGCAACTGGTGAAGTATTCGTGCGAAAACCCGTACAGTACACGGCTGGCACCACAATTGAAAACAATCGCATCATAATTTCCCCAATTAAATCGCAGGGAAAAACGCATTTAAAAACACACATACATGCGATGTATAATCAAGTCAACAACAACAACATCCATTTACAATGTGTGCACAAAATTGGTATTGAATCGTTGCGAATAGTGAATATGTTAACCTTGTGTGTGGGCAATAATTCGAATATTGTATATTTTTTCGAATATTATGTGTTATGTATTAGGCTTTTGTCGTCTTAGTCTCTCACTGTGTCTGGCACATATACACATTTCGTACACAATTACTGCGAATATTATACGGGTTTCTCCCCAAATTTATTTGTACAATTTGACCGATTTTCATTTACCAACGATGATTACTTACATATTTTCGCAGTTAGCTTTCGTGTTAAGGCCATTCCACTTAATTAATTACACTTATTCTAAACAAAAAATAAATTTATTTCACAAATGAATTGTCAAAAACATCTGACATTTTTCTATTTATACAATCAACTAACGTACTAATAAGCACACTGGAGCAATAGCCAAAAGCTGCACAAAAAGAATAACATTCACGATTTCGCATTGACTATAGCAACCGTTCGGTTCGTTTAATGACACAACATACGATTTTAATTTAAATTATGGCGCTGCCATCGGTTAATGCAAAAGAAATGTCAGAAAATACCAAATTAAAATTGATTTTTTTATTTCAAAGTATAAATTTGGGGAAGAATCGAATGGTTTTTTATTTGAAAATAAAAATAATCGTGTTGTTCTCTAATAAATTCAATTTATTCATTGAGTTAAATATTCGAAGAGACAATTGCATGCGCATGGTAACACCAAAATCAAAACGAAGCAAACAAACTGTCAAACATAAACAATTGTACATCAAAGCATTCAGAATTGTTGTCATCTCATCGTTGTTCGTTCACGATAATAACAAAAGTCTTTCAATATTTTTCAATTATAAATAAATAATTCATTATGTCGGCAAGATACGATCGTGCAGTTACAATTTTTTCACCCGATGGACATTTATTGCAAGTGGAATACGCTCAAGAAGCCGTCCGTAAAGGATCGACTGCCGTAAGTTTATTTCGATTAATACCAAGAATTTGTATGTGAACCTTAACCTATAAAGTCGACCACAAAAAATGCATGTCATGAATGATTTTGGGCCGGTTTGTTCAACCAATCCCAATTTTTTTTTAGATTTTTCCAAATATTTGCAATTCTATGTTCAGAGTATTTCCATTCAAATTTTATGAGATTAATTGAAATTTTGTGATTTTCCCAACAATTTCTTGCTCATAGGTCGGTGTCCGAGGCAAAAATGTAGTAGTATTAGGCGTTGAGAAAAAATCAGTAGCGAAACTACAAGAGGAGCGAACTGTTCGAAAGATCTGTTTGTTGGACAGTCATGTGGTGATGGCTTTTGCTGGTTTAACTGCCGATGCACGTATTTTGATAAATCGAGCCCAAGTCGAATGCCAGAGCCACAAGCTCAGTGTCGAAGATCCAGTTACACTTGAATACATCACCAGGTTTGTACGGGACAAATCTTATTAAAACATTGAAAATGTGTTTCAATCATTTATAAATATTTTAATTTAGATATATTGCTGGTTTGAAACAAAAATACACGCAAAGCAATGGTCGTCGTCCGTTCGGAATTTCATGCTTGATCGGTGGCTTTGATTACGATGGCAAGCCACATTTGTATCAAACCGAACCATCTGGCATTTACTATGAATGGAAAGGAAATGCTACAGGCCGATCAGCGAAGACAGTGCGTGAGTTCTTGGAAAAATACTACAAAGACGAAGAAGTCGAGACCGAAGAAGGTGCCGTTAAATTGGCCATCAAAGCATTGTTAGAAGTGGCCCAGTCCGGTCAAAAGAATCTTGAAATTGCCGTGATGGAACGTGATAAACCATTGAAAATGCTTGATGCTGAAACAATTGAGAAATATGTGAACATCATCGAAAAGGAAAAAGAGGAAGAAGCTGAAAAGAAGAAGCAAAAGAAGTGAACCTAGAGCTAAGCTTAACATTTCATGTTTCAAGGCACTTCGTTTATGTTTTTTTCAGTTTTAAATCCATTTAATGCAACAATTTATACTTATTAAAACAAACAAATAATAAAACACTCATGGAGAAAAGTCGGCAGTTTTACACAAAATTTAATTGAATTCCGTAATAAAATTGATGCAAATGTTTTTATGAAGCAAATAGTACAGCTTGAAAGAGCAATTGCTTCATAATTTCACCGCCAGATGTAGTTTTTCGCTGTCTGAGTCACTGTTCTCATTCAGTTGAGACAACAATAGGAAAACGTCTGCACAATATCAACAAACTTGAATTGTCATTTGGTGAATTGAGTGTGGGCAAGTGCGAGCCGCCTGTTCATATCATCTTTTTATAGAAAGTTTTTTTATTTTGTTTTTATTATGCGATGACATTTAGTAGACATTGTTAGCGCTAACTTATTTTAAAGGGAAAATAATACGAATTTAAATTGTGCATAAGATTAGACGATATCCAGTCAAAATATGGATAAAGAACGGTATGAAGATCAAAATAAAATCAAGAATTGTGAAAACTTGTTGATTGTGAAATTCATGATGTTCATCCCCAGTTGAATAATCAGCGACACATTCTTTTGTGCCTCACATTGAGACATCAGTGTATTTGTTCCTTTTATTTTTTCTTACTGATACGATATTTGTGTGTCTGTTTCACAGTTTTTCAATGTTGCTACTTGAGCCGAATGAAATTTATTTTGAAGATTTCTTGGTGAATCTGATAACAGAAGCTCCATCAGATGACATCAATTATTCGGACGATCAGCTGTGCATCGGACACTTGAAATTGTGCTCGAAATCATTGGTATTCGATCCAAAAGACTTTGAATTCCCGTTGATCAAAATCACCTATAAAAATTGCAGTCGTATTTTCATTTGGCCCGGGAAAATCAATGGCAAGGAATCGAATGCATTGGCAGTGACATGTGAGCAATATACCGAAATGCTTGCAAAAAATACAGTCTGTCCGTATACATTTAAGATGGAAACGAGAACGTTTCTGTTCAACTTTCAATATGCCAAAGTCTATGAGCATCTTGATCAAATGCGTCAGCTGCATCGTGCATCGAAGCTTCATGTTTGCGAACAAAACGATATGGTAATAATTAAAATTTGCAATGCATGATATATGGTCATTCTTCTGCGCTTTTCAGATTGCAGCCATCGTTTATTCACGACACAAGCGCGTCAAATTCAATCCATTGTGGTTGGAAGATATATATGAAACCGTTCTAGTCGATTATACAGTCGACGAAATCCATCCGTTAATTCTTAATCCAGGCCGACTACTACTTTCCACGAAACGCATTTACTTTCAACCGTACAACAACATTCAAGCAGTAACTATGAACAATAGCCCACTGTGCTACGAATTTGAAATAAATAATTTGGTTTTCATTTCAGTGCCCCGTCGTCAAAATAAATCTCGACCGTATCAGCAATTTGATAAAACGACGTTTTGTATTGCGACACATTGTAAAGCCCACAATTTAAATCTCTTTTTTGAGCAACAGATTCATGCATCATTTAATATTATTCGCAGGGCCTTGAGATAAAATGGACTGAAAATGATGCAGAACGTTGGCTTTACGTGTCATTTCGAAACCAGAATGAGCGGAATGAATTCTATGAACAAACTATGCAACAGAACTGCGTGAAAATTACCCAAACCGAACCAGAAAGTATGACACTCAAATGGCAGAATGGCGTTATTTCCAATTATGATTATTTACTCTACTTAAATAGGTCGGTGTCAGAACCAAAAGATGCTTACTAACAATGTTATCTATCTCACATTTCTGTCTTTCTCTGCAGTTTAGCGGATCGTACATTTCACGACTTAACTCAGTATCCAGTATTCCCTTGGGTTATCAGTGATTACGTTTCATCGGAGATTGATTTGGACGATCCAAAGTCCTATCGTGATTTAACAAAGCCAATCGGTGCATTGAATGAAGATCGCCTGCATCAACTGAGAGAGCGGTATGAGGAGATGGATGAACCAAAGTAAGATTCTTTCATACATTACATTTGGAAATATGAACAAACAAAGAACTTTTTTCTTGTATTTGCTACAGAATTTTCATGTAGTATAGAAGCGCACAGAGATTTCTAGTACGACTTTGAATTTTTAGTTAATTTTTCTGTAATAATTAAGCCTTGAACAAAACTGACAACACAAATGTCTTGGACTGTTACTTCTATATGCAATGAACGAGGAAGCTTTGAAATGAGCGCTGTGAAGTTTCATTTTTACATGAAATCGCTGTAAAAATAAAACCTACTACGGAGATTCGCTGCGCGCGTTCGTTCTATATGACATTCCTGTAGCCAGTACTGAAAAAAAATGTATTTATTCATTTGCTATTCTGCAGGTTTTTGTATGGATCGCACTATTCTGCGCCGGCTCTTGTATTGTTTTATTTGGTTTGTATACAATTAGATCGAATAATGATACTAAGATGTGTTGGTTTCCGTAAATTCAATTGATTTTTCCTTGGATCGTTGATTTCCAGGCTCGCAAGCGTCCAAAACTAATGTTATGTCTTCAGAACGGTTACTTCGACCATCCAGATCGAATGTTCAACCAAGTTGCCGATACATATCGAAATTGTTTGAAAAATATGGCTGATTTTAAGGTAATTCATTTCAGCATACTCATTTTGTTGCTGATGTACAAATCGAAATTGTCTATGTTATAAATATGTACTTTTGATTAACTGAAACCATTCTATTGCTCAGGAATTGATTCCGGAATTTTACGACATATCGAAAAAAGGTGATTTTCTAGTGAATAGTTTAAAAATCAATTTTGGCAAGCGATCAGACGGGACCCCAGTCAACGATGTTTTATTGCCTCCATGGGCAGAAAATTCGCCAGAAAAGTTTATTTCAATTCTTCGAGAGGCGCTTGAATCCGAATATGTGTCGCAAAGCTTGCATCATTGGATTGATTTGATATTCGGCTACAAACAACGCGGAGAAGAAGCAATCAAAGCTAACAATCTATTTTACCATCTGTGTTATGAAGGTGCTGTCGATCTCGATCAAATAAATGATTTAATGAAAAGACATGCCCTCGAAGTGCAAATCTCCGAATTCGGCCAAATTCCAAAGCAATTATTTAATAAGCCACACGTGCCTAGACTTTGCTCGAAGCTGAGAAGATTGAGCAGCGTCGATAAAGAAAGCGTTCCAAATGTTGTAGACTCGAACGACGAACTCTTAATCAATTCATTTCGAACAATAACATTTACGGACAACTATCAAAGTCACAAGTCATTCATTAGTTGTGTGCTTGTTGTTGACAACATCGTAGTTTCGACTGGCAAAGATGGCCTATTGAAGTGTTACAATATAAAAGAGAAGCGGCAAGCAAGGTACGATTTCTATGCATTTTCATTCAATGACATATATTTCGCCTCACAAAGAAAAAGTGGATTTGATGATTTGTGTTTATTTTAGGAGCGTTTCAATGGGAAACATGCCGGTGAGCTCATGCATAAAGATTCCAGATCAAAATACATTTATTTTGGGAAGCTGGGATAATTCAATGTAGGTGTTGAAAGATTTGCAGTTCTATTCGATTTGATTTTATTCTTGTAAATGCAGATAATTCTGTTTTTTTAGTATAATTTATGATTGTGATTACGGCCGTAAAGTCTACGAGATACCTGCACACGATGACGCTGTTTCCTGCTTATCGTATTTGGAAGACGTTGGAGTTCTTGTGTCTGGGAGTTGGGACTCTACTGTCAAGTGAATAAAATCTTGAAGCTTATTTACTCAAATTTTTTGTATGTTTTTGACTTTATTTTTATACTTTTGCAGGATATGGAAAGGTTTCGATACACAACCGTACTGTTTATCAGACTCCCTCGTTGCCTATTACACATTCGAGGAAAAAGTGATTGCAGTCGATGCATTCAAAACAAAGGACTGTTTAAAAGTCGCAATTGGATTGTCAAGTGGTGAAGTGATATTGTGGAGACTGAAAACTTCTGGCCAAATTAGCCTTAATGATATTGAGACAATTGATACTAAAACACTCTATACGCATGCTGATGAAGTGACTGCTCTTTCGTTCAACAAAAACGGCACTAAGCTTGCATCTTGTGGATTAGATTGTGTTTTGCATGTATGTGATGTCGATACAGGCATGAGTCTGTTCAGAAAAGTGCACTCGAATTGTCTAATTTGCTTGAGCTGGTGTCACGAAAGTGGAATCCTTTATCTGGGCGATAATATTGGCTATATATACGTTTGGAACATGATGACTGGAGAGCAGAATTGCTCTGAAGTCGGCTTCAGCGGGCCCATTACAAGCATAACTTCAAATCTAGATCCTGATAACACGTGTAAAGTAATTGTGGCTGGCGTTGACGGCAATGAGTTTTTAGTCAAAGCTTGGATCAATCAATAAATCGTCCAAATGTGTTGTGACCATTCGATCAATTTTGATTCGATACTCGTGTTACTTCAGTTGTTTTGACTTTTAATTCTCGAAATATGTATAAAACATGTGTTGTACTTAGTTAAAATGATTATATTGTGTTAAATAAAGATAGAAAGCATTCACAAGATCGGAAAATGTGTGGCAAAAATAAACAGTAAGTGAATGAACTGAATGAGTTTGAAACCTTTCTTCATAACATAAACTATGAGCAAGGATGAAAAATTAAACGATTTACTGTTGTATTCACCAAATACGGATGCACGGAGCAATAAATACAAGCTGAAATGTTCCGCTTTCTCGACTTTGAGTGGAACAAAAATATGTTTTTAAAACGAAACATTAATGAAACGAGCTGTAGTGTTTCACATCAAAAAAAAATCTTTCACTCAAATGTGTTGTGAGGAAAGGTCTTACATAAAATTCATTCTCACCCATTCAATTTTAATAGGAAGTACTAATAGCGGACTATTGTACCCCTCTCACAATCATTTATTTTCGCTATTCACTGTGTTCCTCACTGCTCCGGAGTGAGCAGTATGTAATGAAGGGAACTGAACCCACTCAGTTCTCTATGGTGTAGTGAGAAGCTTATAATATAAAGAACATAAGAGATACAATATGCTGCTATTCCCTATTACGTAACTACTATTAGAATCTATTTTTCGCTATTTCTTTCAAGGACTCGTCTTGAAATGGAATCGCGTATGTTTTTGTAACCTTCGTTTCGAAATGCTAGCACAACTATTCCCTCACTGATTCTATTCTTCCGTCACTTCAAGGCTAACCAGTGAGCACATTTCCATTTTTTCATATAAAACGAATTTTCTAATGTTCTACGTCTTACGCTCTAGATTCCAGACAAAATGCGATTATCGGATGTCTTCTTTCAGTTTGGGATTCAAAAAGAACGTGTGACTGCAGATACAAATATTCTGGCTAATGAAAGTTATGGTTTTATCGAATGTTCTATGGTTTAATGACTAAAGAGCAAGGTAAGCGATTATATGAAACATCTTCAGAAGCATTTGAAGTGTTTCTTTAATCTTAATTCTTGGATGAAGTGATATCTTGATAATATTATAGAAGTATTTGGTTCAATAAATGAATTTCAAATGAACAATTGCTTAGATATATATGTACTTAAATTAATGAGTTGACAATTTTATCGCAGGATATGCCAGCTTGGCCTATCTTTGTGCTATTTTCTACGATTTCAGAGGCATCCGAAATGCATGTGAACGGGAAATGAGTGCTAATACGGAATTAAAACTACAAACTCGTCTATGGAGATGCTGGATTAAGCCAGACGAAATTGTTCTGTATTGTTGCTGTTTTTCTCATCATCATCACTTGATGACTGCGTTCATGAGTGAGAACGATATATTTACTGGCCTTTATTTGGCTTATATGCATTTACTCAGCGTAAGCCAGCACACGGACTATTATAAACTACGATTTGCCAAGTCTGATGAAAACAGATGAATAAATATTTGTCATTTGAACACACCATATCGAATCATAGTAGCTTTGTTCGAATTAAACGCGTGAAGCATGCCAGCAAGATGGCTTGATTGCTGATCAAACCGACTATTTGACACTTTACTTGGAAGTGTCAACTTGCAGAATTCGTTTCAGTTCATTGACAATAAAAGAGTTTGTTGGATCATAAAGAATCACGTTGGACTTTTTTCGAATGGCAAGGACTTTGCAGATATCATCCCAATATTGGCGAAAATTGAGGACTTGAAGAGTGGACAACTTTCTTCAAAATCAAGATCATCAAAATCAAGATTGCATTCTCATGGAAACAAAACCAAATTACATTATTCATCAGAGAGTCTGGACTTTGTGTAATAGTTTGATTAGTTTACAAGCACAACTTTCCGAAAGATCCTAATAAACAGTTAATGAATGTTCAATATTACGGTTATGGAAGATTAAAAATTTCACGTTTGAACTGAAGTAAGCTTACAATAAATTCATTATCAATGGGTTTTGAATTAGGCTATTGAAATTCCGTTGGAATCTGTTCAGTGGGCAACGACTGAAAGAGATAGGTCTGCTTGCATACGGATTTTGTCTGAAATTCGAACCATTTCTGTTTGTAATTCCGATTCATGACTATTGATTATTTTGTACAATGAGCAAATATCAAAGAATGTTCTTCTGGATTTCAGAGTTTCCGATTTATTTAAATCTCAAACATAATCCACCCGAATATCTCGAGATGAATTCTCATCAGTTTTACAGTCAAATTCGAATCCAATCGACGGTTATTATTGGGCGGAATATATCTAGATCCAGTGACCATCCAAAAATCTCTTCTCTGGGCGAATATGATAGTATTCATTCCGATATTAGTTCGGGTCTGTTCAATCGAAATCACAATTTGAGAGCAATCAACAGTAGAACGCGATTCAACAATCATCATGTCACAACTTAATTTAGGAATCTGTTCACATCAGGCGATGATTTTCATATCTAATTTAGTAATTTGGCTTTGTTGCTACAAGCAGTCGTATTCTGTGCAATAAATTTGATTTTAATCCCACAATTCAATTGAATGATGGAACAATGATTCAATTGGAATCGAGCGATAGCTCAGTTGTTACAGCACTTATTCTGTACAAAGTTTGATGAAAAAATTATTGTGTAAAATATATGCAAAGCTTTTCAATTCCAAACAAAAGAGGGCAACACCACGAAATTCACTCTGATCGAATTTGAATAATGATCAAATGATTGGTATTTTTATTTAAATCCGCTAAAACAAAATTATTTTTTTTGATTATCAGAAAATGTTACATGGATATTCTACATTTTCTCATAAATAGGGCGATCAAGCGCAAAATATCAAATCAAATATCCGCGATTAGCAGTTAACATGGCACAGGCAAACAAATTGTCAACAATTTCCCAAGTTAGTTTTCGGTGGAATATTTCAAACATCAGCAAACTCGACACAATGTTTTCACCTGTATTCCTAGTCCAAGATGTTCCATGGAAAGTGAATATCAAAAAGAAACATTTGGAAGGTGATGATTTCCTTGCAATAATTTTATGCTGCGCAAAGGAAAAAAAATCAAAAGATTGGCCACACGTGGCGTCCAGCCGATTCAAACTGATACCATTTACGTACACACAGAACATTGTTGATAATTGCACTGATCCGCATGCTTTTAATTCCAATGATCTCGGAGTTGGCTTTCCAAAATTCATTTCATGGACTGAATTATTCAACACCGAAAATAACTATGTTCAAGACGACCAAATCATTTTGAAGATCAAAATTGAAGCTGCTGATTGGAATGCCAAGAACAAAAGCGATCTAATCTTCGAAAAGGTTGATGGATGCTGCATGAAAGGTGGTCTAGCCTCATTTCGACTAACTGTCACTAATATCAAGAATTTGATGGCTGTTCGGTCTCCGGAGTTTATGATGCGAAATTTGCCATGGAATTTGGTGGTTAGCAAAAATCACTTGAACAATATTAAAGTTCTTATATGGTTAAAGAGCCAACTGCCTAAAGTGTCATGTAAAATGGAGATGATGGTAAAACTGAAATCCATTGAAAAGATAAATACGGATAAAATGACATATTTGGATTCTATGTCCACGGATGAACTCATTTCATGGGACGAGTTACTGACACCAGCAAACGGATTTGTCGAAAATGATTCAATCGTCATTGAAGTTCAATTGAAAGCGGACAAACCAGAGGGTGCCATTCCGGACGACGGAAAACATCAAGCAGATACAAAACTCTTGAAAATGGATTGCGCGATTTGTTTCGAAGGTTTCATGAACCAGAAGATTTCTTCAACAAAATGTGGTCACATGTTTTGTCAGCCGTGTATCACTGATTGCATAAAAAGTCGTGGCGTGTGCCCGATTTGCAATGCAGCATCCGCCTTGAATGATTTGAGAATTATTTTTTTTCCGAGGTAAGTAAAATATCAAAAATCTCTACTTGTGTGTATTCAGAAATTTCGATTGATTCTACTCGATCAAATATTCTCAATTAACAGAGTGAACTAAGCGATTCGAAGAAGGATAACTTTCTACCGCGGCAACTACGCTAACAATTTTATTATATTCCATTTTCGTTCAACCAACAATTTTCGTGCGAAATGGAAATAAAAATTTAATTATACGGTTCAATATTTGGTTGATGTGAGTAAATATGACATAATTTTCATTTGATTTTGAAAGTCCAACTAATTTAATGTATTTTAGATCAAAAGGGTGTTTTGGGATCGACTTACGCGCATACATAACCAATTCTGTGGTCGTTAATTAAGCCATAGTAGTTTTTTTTTTCATTAATTAATCAGTACTTGGAAGAATTGTGTTCGAAGTACAATAAAAATTTATCTCACACAATCGAAAAACTATAATATAACAAAATGATTGATTAAATGGTGGCAAGAAAATCTGACTAGATAGAAAAAGTACTGAAACTTGAAAAAAATTTCGCGCAAAATAATACACCCAAAATAATTTGGAAATAATTTTGAAACGAGAATTTATTCAGAATAATTGCGAAACATGAGCATATGTAAATATCATGTTCCACTTTTATTATTTCGAATAAATTCTTGTTTCATGAATATTTTCAATATTCCTTTGATGCATTATTTCTCCCAAATAGTTAAAGCTTCAATATTTTTCCTATATCATCTTAAAGTATATTTTCTTCCCACCGTTTCAAATATTTAAAGAAATCTTTAAGGAAATGAATGCTTAAAAAAGCAAAAAATATCAAATTATAATGCCAACCAATTCACTCATGTTTTCTGCGCATGCAAAATTTATATGATTGGGCTCAACCTTTGAATGTTCCAGTATAAAACAGGACGGCTCATTGAAATATTTCTATAATTTGATCTAACTTTTGATAAACGTAAGAAAAGCGATTTCTTCTTTTCCGCACGTTTGACACTTCAGAAAAAAGATTGAAATCATTTGCAGTAATGCGAAAATCAAATTTGAAAAGTTGGGACACTTTTACTGAATCAATTTTCAGCGTAACTTCATTTGGAAACAAGAACTTGTTGTATTATTATTCTCATCCATTCAATTCTTATCGGAATATCTTAAAATTGTGTACAACTCAATTTTCTCATAATTAAAGTTCTTCGAAGTTTCATAATTTCATGACGACAAGATGTAAAATAAATATATTCATTTGTGTGTGAAGTTTTGTATAGTTGAACGTGAAGTTTTCAATGGTTGTGTTACATTACTTCCAATTGAACGTTCACAGAAAAAATTAGTCGAATAAAATGTCAAGTCAATCCGATGAGTTTTGGGAAATATTTATATGGGAGCTCTGTTCTCAAGTTTCATATTCAACATATATGTCAATTCAATTTATTGTTGAAACTTTGTACTTTATACAATGCGATAAATAAAATTAAAATCAAAAGAAAATGTTGCGTTGATAAAAGCTTTATTATAATATTGTATTTGAATGAACAACCGATGCGTACTTTCTATGTAGTTTCGAATACGAATGTGGCGCATAAATTTGCTTTAGACAAAGCAACTGATGTGTTTAATCAAATGAGTCATGGCCAACGATGGCGACAAGGCTATAAACATGAGAGATGTTTATATTTGAGAAATAAACAAATATTAATTTTATTGACTTATTTATTTATGACTGGTATCTTTACTTAAATATAATATACATTTTACAAACTGATTTCTAATCGGTATGTCGTCGAAAGGAAATGTAGAAGAGCAATTCGGAATGCATTTTATAAATAAAAATGAACATATTCTTGAGAAAGAATAAACTAAAGAAGTATGAAGTGACGCTGCTAAAACATCTCTTATCCCATTATTGGGCGATATAGATGATTCCAAGCAATTAAGAATTCCAGAAAATCCATACGAAAAGTGATAGGTTTTTTTTTTGTTTTTTTCTGTTTTCGCCAAAGGACGCCTTAGTATCGATAAAAAATTAGATTTCTCGCAAGGATTTTGAAGCCAACATCTTCAGTAAGAATAACTATTGTGGAGGAATCATCGAAATGTGACCAACAACCAGCTAACTCCTGCAAACAAATCCCAATTCCCAATATTGGAAAACGTGGGCTTCGGAATTTTGATGATAGACCAATTCTCATGAGACCGGATATTTGTATTAAAATCGATATCGATTTTGAAATAAATAAATGGAAAACAGCAAGATTCTTTACGATGATTTTGATATTCAAATGCAGATGATATTCAAAGAGGTGCGGACATCGAAATTTGTTCCCGAAATATTCCAGCCATAAGCATATTCAAACTCATCGTTCTGTAAATAAATAGAACCATCATTTGAAAACACAGTAATTTATCCGTGTTTCATTTTGTATTTCTTTCAATGAAAACAAATGAAAAGTTATTGTTGATTGTCTTTATTTTTTTATAATAACTGAAAAATGAGTTAATTTCATCACGAATAAGGAAAGCGATGAGTTACCCTAATTGCGCATGTATGTGTGTGTATCTGCAGTGCATGTGCTGCGACACCGTTGACAGCTCGCTTGACGTTTGCTCAATCATTTGTAGTATTGTTTTCTTACGAACAACATTTGTCTGTGTCATCACTTCTGAATTAAAAAGAGAAAATTACAAAAAAGTATGGCCACAATGAGTGTTTACGATGATATGAAATTGTAAGTAGATTTCCAAATGAAAATATTAATTTTTTTTTTCATAAATATTATGTAAATAAAAATGAATTCGTGAGAAAATAAAACTGTTTCAAGACAGTGAATTCATTTGAGTTAGAAGTTTGTCGTGTTTCTGTGTAATTGTTTATAATAAAATTGTTATCTTAATTCCATTTTTCGTTTATTTGTCTTCGTCCGAACTAATTTTTATAGCGTTTTGATTATAGATACAGTTTACATGACAGATTCATAATTCAGCCAAAGGATAGCACCGAAGAGTTGGTCATCAATCGAATAAATGGCAGCGTCTCGGTTCAAGGTAGTAAATAATTGGCAATAATTTGTCTGGGCCGAAGCCCGCATAATAATTGAAAATGATTTGAAATTTTAAGGCGCAACGAATCAATACTATGACAGCCGCACATTGCGCAAAATATGCGGAATTTTGGGAACAATTAAATTGATAAGTGGGCAATATCTGGTAGTAGCAACACATCGCGAATTTGTGGGTGTTATAAATAATCAGGTCGTGTGGCGTTTGGCCGGACATGATTTGATACCTTTCATTCCGTCGCTCATCCATCTGTCGGATGCTCAAGTTAGTACTGTCAATCACAATGCTTTTTGATCTTCTCATTCCTTTGTTTTCTTTTTCCTCGGCAGAAAGTCCAAAATGAAACTTATTTATCGATGATCAATCAAACGTTAGGCACTCCCTTTTTCTACTTTTCGTATGCTTATGATTTGACGCATTCGCAGCAGCGATTGAGTTCAATGGGACCCGATTTTTATGAGGTTAATAGAAATATTAAACAAGTTATTGGCTGAAATTGAAAATGTTTTTTTTTTATGTTTTAGTTGGGAATGGCACAACGAGCTGAATGTCGATTCATGTGGAATGGATATTTATTGAGGGATTTTCTGACGCTAGCACTCAAACGATTCTGTTTGCCAATCATTCATGGCTGTATGTATAATTGTGGATACATTTTGACCATAAGAATGCCCAGGTAATCAGTGACATAATTCAATTTTATTTCTTTTGCAGTCGTTTCGATAAATCAAGTGAACGTGAACAACAGCACATTCACGTGGGCTTTGATATCGAGGCGTTCCGTCAACAGAGCTGGAACGCGGTTCTTCCGTCGTGGCATCGACAAAAATGTATGTATTCTATTCAAATGAGAAAAATTTGGTTCAAACTGAATTTGGATTTGTATACACGTAATACTGAACTATTTCTTTCTTCCAATGCAGGGTGATTGTGCAAATTTTGTTGAAACCGAACAAATTGTAGAATATTTGAACGACACAATATCATTTGTGCAAATTCGAGGCAGTATTCCATTGTATTGGACTCAACGTCCAGATATTCGATACAAACCACCTTTGAACATTGACTTGACTAAGGAACACTTATCAGCGGCACTGAAACATGCCGAATCGCTGCAAAAAATGTACGGTCGATATGTTTACGTTAATTTGGTAAGTGCAAAATATCGAGAATGAAAAATATCATGGAAGATCAAGAATAGATTTAAATATTTCCTACCCGGTTGCTGAGATTTGCTGGCTATCGATAGCAGCAATTGAATCATAGTAATTTACTCTCATTAATATGAACGATTTCATCATTTCGAAATGGTGAAAAGATGCTCTTTTCGGGCATTACAATTCTATTTTCCATCAAAAGTTACTTTCGATGTCCAGTTAACTGTAGATTAATAATCTTAGCACACCGACTGGGAAAATCCAAAACTATTCTCTAACCAAACATAATTTATATTAAAAATCACAATTATGATTTGATACTTTACAGATCGATCATCGTGGTAAAGAAGAGCTGCTAGAAAAAGGATTCGCAAATCTGATTAATCAATTGGAACTGCCGAGCATTCGTTACGAATCATTTGACTTTCACGCGGAATGCCGTAAAATGCAATGGCATCGTTTGAATATTTTGATTGATCGATTGGCACACGAACAAGATGAAATGGGTGTATTTCATGTGAAAAATGATGGAACAATTATTTCAATGCAATCTGGGGTATTTCGAACAAACTGCGTCGATTGCCTGGATCGAACAAATGTGGTTCAAAGCATGTTGGCCAGACGTTCGTTGCAACAAGTACTTGAAAAACTTGGCATTCTACGTGTTAGCCAGGCAATTCAATCCATCACATCATTTGATTCGTTATTTAAAAATGTGTGGGCCGATAATGCCGACCTGATTTCGATACAATATTCCGGCACTGGTGCTTTGAAAACCGATTTTACACGAACTGGCAAACGAACTATTCAAGGAGCTTTGCAGGATGGTGTCAATTCGTTGACGCGATATTTCAAGAATAACTTTTCAGATGGGTTTCGGCAGGTGAATTACTGTTTTCATTTGGTTTATCAAAGATTTTTGATTGTAGAAGTTGATTTGTGTCATTAGGAGAAATTACACAAAACGTGAAGTTTAATAACACTCTATAATACTTATCAATTTTGATAAATCAAAACTAAATAATTTGTTTTCGGTCCTCAATCTTTAGGACGCAATTAATCTCTTCCTTGGCAACTATATTATTCAAGATGGCGAGGGTAAACTCATTCCATCTCCTTTAGAAGTCCGAAAAGGATGGAAACAAGCTACGGTATTTACATTTTAGGCTTTTTAGTGTGTGTATTTAATCGGACTGAATTTAATTCTCTTTCCAGTTTCCAACTGTATTGCTATTTGCCATGGCAATGTTCTGTGCATCGGCTGTTCTGCCACAAGAATACAACACCGAGAATCTACTATTCATGCTGTTCTGGAGCAGCATGATTGGAATCACTTTGAAGGGTATTTTCCGTTTCGGGACCGAATTCGTTGACTTTCCTAAGCTCCTCATCGAATCCAGTGACAAGCATGCTAATAGGAATAATGCATAATACCGGCCATGAACACTTGACAATTCCAATTCGAAATATATAAGTTTGTCTTCTGCTCATTTGAAATTTTATTTCGATGAGTTTTCATTGATAAATTAAAAGCCATCTGAATGTAATTCTTTCCGTACTCTAAATATTATTATCTGTCAATTTTATTGTTCAAATTCTAGTTGCAATCCATTTCAATTTAAAATAAAAGCGAATTTCTTTTCGATTTTTATTTAAAAAAATAAAGATCGGATTGGTTAAACAAAAAGGCAAATTCTGTTGACGGACAATTTACAACGGAGCAGTCATATTTTTAAGATTGTAACCATTTCCACCGGATATGAATTTGAGCTCCTCATCCAAGCCTGGAGTGTAGTTCTGAATCCATTTTCGGTCTAAATAATAATTGATGATATTATCAAATTCTAAGTCGTTATAAGAATCCACTCGCATTGGAACAAATGGGTCGAGATGTTCAAAACCTTTTCGTCGCAGCAGGTATTTTGGAAGATCAGACTCCATCCGTTCTTGCGTTAAAGCCCACTTATCAACGACCAGCAAAACCACTCCACCGCTCCAATCCGATTTAGTGATGCTCAAGAATGGCTGTGTAATTGTGATATTATCTGGAGTTGCTTTAATTTTGTTATCAAATTTCATCACTGTTTTTGGATGGAAAAATGCATTAAAACCATCGATCGCGACCATTGTTCGGCACTTTCCTTCTGTTGACTGTTGCTTTAGCTCTTCCAAAAGCACTGCAATCGTTTCGCTGGCAAATTTCACACGATTTATTCCATGTTCGACCAATTCCAGCAATGTTGCCCCGGCTGGAGTCGTCTCACGCTGCGACCATACATATTCTTTCGAACACTTCAATTCCAATTTCTCTAAGAGCGCACTGTTTTGTGTTTTGAAGTGAATTAACCAAGCCGCTGCATCGATGTTGATATCCAAGAAACCCTCTCTTATTTCCGAATTGGACTTCTCCTTTGGTTTTTTGAACCAATCAGGCACCCAAGGTACATGCACAACAATGAAATCATTCACATGACCGTAGTGTAACAAATGAAGTAGCTGCATGGATCTTCCAACTCCCAATTCGCCATAGAAAACAAATTTATTGACTGGTTTTGTATAGTCGGTCTTGTTCAAGTAGTTAATCACCTCGACAGCTGGTGCCCGAACCATAATGCTCATTTCTGCAAATGTCTTAATGTCTTCGAGGAACATCTTTGGCATGGTCGATCGGTGGAATACGGTTTTCTTCAATTTGGGATCTACATTATAGAAGCGGCCAATGTGAGCTTCAGTGTGATTGGTTGGATTCGATTCCAATGTACGGAAATCGTCAAATTTCAAACCAACATCGGCTGCTTGCGATGATAATAATCGAATACTCGATTTTGGTGCCAATAAACTCCGACGCAGCCACATTTTGTCTGATTTTCCAGCAATAAATCAAAATATTTTATTGAATTCGATGTTGAAATATGTTTTATTAATGTTTTTCCGAAACTTATTATCATTTATCACATAACCTCAAATAGCGAATGACATTCTGAGATATGTCAATAGCACATGACAACCGTGACTAAAATCACGCAAACGTCTGACTTTTGCCAAATGTTTATATTCGTAGCTTGAATTTGAACTTCGTAAATTTTACCCATAATTTTCTTTAGTCAGAGAAGTTGTTGGCCTATATGCATTTACTCAGCGTAAGCCAGCACACGGACTATTATAAACTACGATTTACTAAGACTGATGAAAACAGATGGAAAAATATTTGTCATTTGAACACACCATATCGAATCATAGTAGCTTTGTTCGAATTAAACGCGTGAAGCATGCCAGCAAGATGGCTTGATTGCTGATCAAACCGACTATTTGACACTTTACTTGGAAGTGTCAACTTGCAGAATTCGTTTCAGTTCATTGACAATAAAAGAGTTTGTTGGATCATAAAGAATCACGTTGGACTTTTTTCGAATGGCAAGGACTTTGCAGATATCATCCCAATATTGGCGAAAATTGAGGACTTGAAGAGTGGACAACTTTCTTCAAAATCAAGATCATCAAAATCAAGATTGCATTCTCATGGAAACAAAACCAAATTACATTATTCATCAGAGAGTCTGGACTTTGTGTAATAGTTTGATTAGCTCACAAGCACAACTTTCCGAAAGATCCTAATAAACAGTTAATGAATGTTTAATATTACGGTTATGGAAGATTGAAAATTTCACGTTTGAACTGAAGTAAGCTTACAATAAATTCATTATCAATGGGTTTTGAATTGGGCTATTGAAATTCCGTTGGAATCTGTTCAGTGGGCAGCGACTGAAAGAGATAGGTCTGCTTGCATACGGATTTTGTCTGAAATTCGAACCATTTCTTTTTGTAATTCCGATTCATGACTATTGATTATTTTGTACAATGAGCAAATATCAAAGAATGTTCTTCTGGATTTCAGAGTTTCCGATTTATTTAAAACTCAAACATAATCCACCCGAATATCTCGAGATGAATTCTCATCAGTTTTACAGTCAAATTCGAATCCAATCGACGGTTATTATTGGGCGGAATATATCTAGATCCAGTGACCATCTAAAAATCTCTTCTCTGGGCGAATATGATAGTATTCATTCCGATATTAGTTCGGGTCTGTTCAATCGAAATCACAATTTGAGAGCAATCAACAGTAGAACGCGATTCAACAATCATCATGTCACAACTTAATTTAGGAATCTGTTCACATCAGGCGATGATTTTCATATCTAATTTAGTAATTTGGCTTTGTTGCTACAAGCAGTCGTATTCTGTGCAATAAATTTGATTTCAATCCCACAATTCAATTGAATGATGGAACAATGATTCAATTGGAATCGAGCGATAGCTCAGTTGTTACAGCAATAATTCTGTAAAAAGTTTGATGAAAAAATTATTGTGTAAAATATATGCAAAGCTTTTCAATTCCAAACAAAAGAGGGCAACATTACGAAATTCACTCTGATCGAATTTGAATAATGATCAAATGATTGGTATTTTTATTTAAATCCGCTAAAACAAAATTATTTTTTTTGATTATCAGAAAATGTTACATAGATATTCTACATTTTCTCATAAATCTATGGAAAAGATTAGAGATTACAAATTGTATTCGAATATTTAACGCAGTTCCAATCCTTTGACATATACAATATGTCATATTACTACTATTACTAATAATATCGATCTTAAAACTTTGATTCTTTATAGAATATATTCGATACATTGAACTAATTGGCATAATCATAAAGTACAATGCGCTTTCAAAATTGAATCTGTCAAAATCTCAGACGCTTCTAGTGATCATCAAACACACCACATTATGACGTTCATTCACAACAAGATCGCTGGGCGTGTTGCATCCTGTTTGGATAACTATTTTGCTGTGCGGAAAACCGGACAATTTCAATCATTCCAATCGTTTTCTTCTTACAATTTGAACAAATAGGGCGATCAAGCGCAAAATATCAAATATCCGCGATTAACAGTTAACATGGCACAGGCAAACAAATTGTCAACAATTTCCCAAGTTAGTTTTCGGTGGAATATTTCAAACATCAGCAAACTCGACACAATGTTTTCACCTGTATTCCTAGTCCAAGATGTTCCATGGGAAGTGAAAATCGAAAAGAGGAAGAGGAAGAAACATTTTGAAGGTGAGGATGTCCTTGCAATATTTTTCAGCGTGCGGCACAAGACTTGCTTCAAATCATGTGTTCAATCCAATTTTGGATTCAAGAAACACTAATAGACCGTGTCTGAGTATGTTTTTGGTGTCTGTGTCATGTTGTTTGTCGCTCGTATATTTTTGTTCCCGTTAAATGATTATATAGCATGCTCATCTGAATTTTTAGAAGGCATAAATACTGAACTCGGTAAAAAAATTTAGACCTCTAAAAGTGATTTTTATCTATTTTGAGCACTAATTAATTTTCAGCTCATGTCTTCGGGTAGCTCAATCAATCGATGTCTATTCATGAAATGGGTTTTTATTAGTTTTACACTCAAACCACTGTGTGTAGTAAAAGTATTGCGATCAGTCCAAAAAATTCAAAACACCCCGAATGAGTTTTGAACCTAGAAAAACCGATTGCAACCGTTCCTGGAGAAATTTTTTGTCGAAAAAAGATTATTCGGAGTATAACTTAAAACGTGGCCATGTGTATCTAACTTCATATCTATCACGGATGTATTTTTTTTACAGTGACAGCTATTGTATCTTAAAGAGCGTCGAAAATTCTATTAAATTTCGTCTGTCAAAGTGAACACAACTTTTCACACAATTTTTTTTGCGGGAAGCAATGCTTTTGTACTTTAATCCGAATATTCAATATCAAAAAGTGTGTGTAAGAAGAGGTTTGCACGCTTCAAAAGTGGCGATTTTGACATCGAAGACAAAGAGCGTCTAGGTCAACCAAAAAAGTTTGAAGATCAAGAATTGGAAGCATTGCTGGATGAGAATTCATGTCAAACGCAAGAAGAACTTGCAAAATCATTGGGAGTTACTCAAGCAGCCATTTCAAAGCGGCAGGATTCATTCAAAAGCAAGGAAATTGGGTGCCGTATGAATTGAAGCCAAGAGACGTCGAACGCAGATTTTGCATGTCCGAAATGCTGCTTGAACGGCACAGAAAGGAGTCGTTTTTGCATCGCAATGTTACTGGTGATGAAAAATGGATCCATTACGACAACCTCAAGCGCAAAAAATCATATGTGAAGCCCGGGCAACCAGCCAAATCAACGGCTAAGCCGAATATCGATGGTGCCAAGGTAATGCTTTGTATTTGGTGGGACCATAAGAGTGTTTTGTATTATGAGCTGTTCGGGCCAGATGAAATCGGGCCAGACGATCACAGGGTATCTCTACCGAACACAATTGATTCTTTTGAAGAGAGCAATCAACGAAAAACGACCAGAATATGCGACCAGACACGAGCCCATAATTTTTCATCATGACAACACTCGGCCTGATGTTGCAAGACAGGTCCAAAACTATAACACGATATCTCAATCAATTGATATTAAAATTGACCGAAAATGAATGCACAAATTGGACTTCATTAGGAATCACATATTGTTTTCAGCTCAATCGGATTATATTTTCGGGTAGCTGTCCAAGCTGACAATTGGGGTCCAATCAATAAGTGGGCGGTTTTTCAAAATAATTAAGTAACATTTTATGGAAAAAAATAAGTCATACAAAATGTCAAGTCATTCCGATGAGATTTGGAAAATATTTATATGAAATATTTATTCGAACGAAACAGTGTTTAGTTCAAAGTTCAACGTAAGCTTCAAATTAATTTGAAGATTATTTCTCCATGTAATAAGAATCATTTTTAAAACAAATAACACAATTCTCACACAAAATCTTCAATTTCACTCTCTCTCTCTCTTTCTCTCATTCTCTGATACTCTGAGAAAACGTTTGTAGGGTTTTGAGAAAAAAAAGTTTCCTACTGACAATTTGCTTGGAAAACGTGTACCGAGACATTTTCCAGAAAAATTGTCAGTAGGGTTGTGCTCTCTTTTATTTAACTACAAGAATCTATATTTTCGCGAGTTTTTGTAGTGTTTTTCAATACTAAAATAACACTTCAAAGTGAACATCAACAATGGCTGATAGTTCCCGTCTCACTATTGGTGAGTTTGAACCAAATACCAATACATTCACAAACACTGCTGGGCTGATTCGTAGAATCAATTAATCCAAACCTCATCGTAATGACTCAAAAATTACTGTGACATATTCTCATAGTTACATGATGATACGATAAGAAATAAACATAACCTCTGAACCCGTAGACTGTTACGAAATGTGCAGAAAAGTTAGTTTTACGTATGTAAGACCATTTATTTTTCAATAGAATTACACTAAATTTGAAGAGGGACTGACAATGCGGTTTGGGATATAATTGTATGGTAGCTATGTTCTCACAACGAAACAGTGTTATGTTCAAGGTCCAACGTAAATGTCAAGTGAATTTGAATCTTATTGCTCCCTCTAGTTTTTTGCGCATAACACCCATCCAAGCGGACGATGCTTTCTGTCTTCTCCTATGTAAAGGGGTAGTGAATGTCGTTGGACCGCGCCATCTCTACCTAAACGATTGTACTAAACGCTTCAACATTTCACACCTTCCCCGCCTTCCCCTTCTTCAAACAGCTACAGTGACAGGCAAACTCGATTAAGCAATGTGAACCGGCCATAACTTTGACAAATTTTGACGTAGCGCTCAAATGTTTGTCAATTTATTTACTACTCGTCAGTACAATTTTCACCATGTCTTCTAATATCGTAGAACTATACATTGAAAATCAGATGTCAGTTGTCTTGACTCAACGTAAATTTCGTGCAAAATTTCCTCGAAAAAAAGCACCTAATGCGAACACAATTCGAGCATTATATGCAAAGTTCAAGTCAAGTGGTGTTCTTAGCAATGTGTCGCGTGGTACCATACAGCGCAGAGCCCGATCAGACACAAACATCACCATCGCACAGGACCTTTTAGAGGAAGATCCAAATCTGTCGACTGAACGCGGTGCTCAGGCTTTGGGCATCAGTCAAAGGTCAATGCGGCGCATTTTGCGCATCGATTTGATGTTTTTCCGCTACAAGATCAAAATGGTGCAGCAATTAAACCCGGAAGACTACCGGAAGTCGGACTTGCCGTGGAAGGAGTACATTTCAGTGACAATGAAACCGATATACTGAAATGTGAGACATGCGCACATGCCAAACAAACAAAATTGCCATTTAAATCCAGCGAAACTGAATCAAAAAACATTTTAGATATGATTCATAGCGATTTAATGGGCCCGCAAAAAACGAGATCGTTGTAACATGCATTATACTTGCTTACATTTATAGATGATTACTCTCGAAAAGTTTTTGTGTATTTTTTAAAGAAAAAAGATGAGACTTTTTCAAAGTTTGTTGAATTCAAAGCATTCATTGAAAAACAAACTGGAAGAGAAATCAAAGTTTTAAGAACCGACAATGGTGGCGAATATATGTCAAAAATTTTTGAGAATTGTTTACTCAAGCATGGCATTAAACATGAAACTACAGTCGCATACACACCGCAGCAAAACGGCGTAGTTGAGCGCATGAGCCGAACGCTCACTGAGAGAGCAAAATGTTTCTTATTCAACGCTGATTTACCAAAAATTTATTGGGCCGAGGCAATTCATATGGCGGCATACATTACAAATCGGGTACCTTGCACCAGATTGAAGAATATGGACAAAAAAACGCCTGAGGAATTTTTTACAAACAAAAGGTGCGATTTGAGTGAATTAAAATTGTTCGGGTCAAAAGTTACTGTATTAAAGCCGAAACAAATGCGTTCCAAATTTGATGAAAACAGTACGAAGATGGTTTTTGTGGGCTATGATGATTGTGTGAAGGGTTTCAGATGCGTCAATACTTCGTCAAAAAAATTAACAATTAGCCGTAATGTAAAATTCTTCGAAACGGAATCACATGACAGAAATAAAGTGAATTATTCTAGTGATTCAAGTAACCAAAGTGACACTGAGGAAGAAGATATTGCTGAAGATAATGAACAAACTGAAAAAGTTGATGGCGCACCAGAAAACTCCAATGCAAGTGCTGAAAATTCAAGTGAAGAAGACAGTAATGCAACGGTCATAAATGCTAGCTCCGAAAGTGACACATCGAATAGTGAATTGCATGATTCGACTGAAAATGATACATCGACAGGTGAATCGTCTAAAGAACTTCACGGGCGAATGTAAACAATGGCTCCAGGAGTTCATTTTTGGTTGAACTGAAAAATGAAATTGAGCCGAAAAATGTGTCTGAGGCTATGAAAAGGGACAATCGCGAGAAGTGGATTAGTGCTATGAACGAAGAAATTGAATCACATAAAGAAAACGGTACATGGAAATTAGTAAATGTACCGAGTGCAAGAAAACCGATAACAGGAAAGTGGTTGTTCAAAGTGAAATCAATCGGCACAGAGAATGAACGATTCAAAGCAAGATTAGTCGCAAGGGGATATGCGAAAATACCGGGCATCGATTACGATGAAACCTTTTCGCCGGTTGTCAGGCATACCTCACTACGGATTTTATTTGCCATCGCCGTCAAAAATGACTATAAAATCTTCCAGATGGACGCGATAACGGCATTTTTGCAAAGCAATTTGGATGAAACAATATACATGAAACAACCAGAGGGCTATTCTGACTGCAGCGATAAAGTATGCTTGCTAAAAAAATCAATATACGGATTAAAGCAAGCTGGCCGTATGTGGAATATCAAAATGGATGCAGTGTTGAAACAATTTAATTTTAAACGATCGAATTTCGATCCATGTGTATATTTGAACTCTGAATTGACATTAATCATCGCTGTTTATGTCGACGATTTCCTTATTTTCCACAAATGCGAAAAAGAATTGCAAAGTCTAAAATTGTTTTTAAATAAACAGTTGAAAATGAAGGAAATGGGGGAGGCGAGCGTGTGCATTGGGATTCAAATTATAATGAAAAATAATGCCGTCGAATTGTGTCAACAAAAATACATTGAAGCTGTACTAAAACGTTTTGATATGACAGATTGCAAGGCAGCAAAAACGCTGGGTGATCCAGGAAAAAAATTATCGATCACCATGGTAAATGAAAAAAAACAAATTAACGGGCAAGGTGCCATATCAGGAGCTAGTCGGTAGTTTGCTATACATCGCGCAAATCACGCGGCCTGACATCGCATTTTTTGTTAACAATGTAAGTCGATTTAATGCAAAACATTCCGCTGAACACTTCCGCTGCATATACTGAAATATCTGAAGGGATATCAATGAACTACACATTGCGATTCGACAAAAAAGAAAAAAGTGATATGATCGCTTTTTCGTTGCTGTCAGCAGCACAGAAGCAGAATATATTGCACTATCAACAACCGTAAAAGAAACTTTATGGGTGAGCCAATTCATAAAGGAGGTATCAAATATCGATATGCAACCAGTCAAAGTGTACTGCGGCAACACAAGCAGTATAAAACTGGCAAAAAGCGACGCATACCGCGAACGATCAAAACATATCGATGTTCGTTCCAAACAAACATTTCGCTGAACTAATGGGTTTAAAAATTGCTTAAAGTTTTTTTTTACATAATAACCGATACTTCTTTTTACTTTTCCGCACCCACCACTGTGTTTGGTAAAAGTATTGCGATCGGTCCAAAAAATTCAAAACGCTCGGAATAAGTTTTCTATGCGTTTTGAACCTAGAAAAAACGATTGCAACCATTCCCGGAGCAATTTTTTGTCCGTGTGTGGTACGTTGTCCGTTGTCCGTTGTACGTTGTACGCAAAAATTTGTTAACACGATAACTCATAAAGTTGAGATTAGAATTGATGATTTACACACACATTGGTCTTCATTAGGAATAGAAACCTATTGATTTTCAGCCTAATCGGATAATTTTTTCGGGTAGCTCTAGTGGAGTCGAATCAAAAAATGGGCTGTTTTTCAATATAATTAAGAAACATTTGTATGGGGACTATGTCTAGTTCGCATTGTATCATAATGAAACTTTCAGAATATTATTTTTTATAGAAGAAATAAGTTTTACAAAATTTCAAGTCATTCCGATGAGATTTAGGACTACCTCCCCTGTAAAATTTTCGATTTTCGGAGTCTCTTTGAGGTCAAAACTGAAAATTTGTATGGCGAATATCTTAAGTTCACATTTTATCGAATTGGAACTTTCAGGATATTATTTTTTTATAAAATAAATAAGTCACGCAAGTCATTCTGATGAGGTTTAGGACTCCCTTCCCTACAAAATTTTCAATTTTCGTGGTCAAAATTCAAATCTTGTCATTAAATTGTATGAAGTATTGTTTTTTTCTAATCTGTGTTTTTTTCAACAATTTGAATGCTCATTAACTTTTTAAAGAAAGTTATTCATAACATAAATGTGGAATCATATCTATCGTTGGCATGAATTGAAAGTTCTCATCAGAGTGAACTAATTCGTAATTGATGTTACCAATTCAAAACCAGCAAACGTTCGTAAGTAATAATATTTAGAAACTGAGATGTTTATTCGTTTTTTTTATAAAAATTTAAATTTAAATCACATGATGTGTAATGACTTGAAATTCGATCTCATTGTAATAACTTGAAATTTTCTGTGATTTATTCTCAAAGTTACATGATGATTCGATAGGAAATAAACATAAATCCAATACAAATGAGTAGCAATCAATGAAAAACGCATAAGCCCGAACAATTCCGGGAAATGTGCGGGAAAGTTAGTTTTACGTACGTAAGACCATTTATTTTCTTTTCATTTTGAATATACAGGGTGGTTCTTTTGTTTTTTGGAAGGAACAGAGCGTTGTATGCAAAGCACTGTATCAAATAATGCCACGTTCCAAGTGAAACACAATCACTGAATAAAGTCACTCATATATAAAATATATATTCGATGTCGTTTTATTTAAAGATTTTAAAATAACATTTTGCAAGAATTAATAAAAAAGGGATATCAGTTCGATTCACGGTTTATTTTAATTTTTTTCCGGATTTGATATCAATTTAATTCGTGTTATCGAACCAGCTTAGCCTTACTACTGTTGCATGATGATACGATAAGAAATAAACATAACTCCAGAACAAATTTGTAGTAATCAATGTTTTCACCTGTAAAACCGTAGACTTCCGGGAAATTCGTGGAAAAGATAGTTTTACATGTGTAATAACATATTTTTTTGAAACTTCGTATATCAAGGCCCGGATGCAGTGACTGCTCGGCAACACAGCAAACATATGACAGTAATGGTTCCGTTGGCAGCTACTGCAGGTGAAATGGCGGCGCCTATCACTTCCTTGCTTATTTATATTTATCTTGTGAACTATCGTTCGGCACATTATCTCCACGCTTTCTCGACATTTTGTTCGCAACAACGAAGATAGCCACAAATATAACAAAACAGTAATGAGAAATATCCAGAGTAGTTTGCAATGTGTCGGTTTTGTCTAGCGCTCAGTATGCTGCTATTATCTGAAGCATATTGGGCAAACATAGCGCAAAGCATTGACGCCGCATCATGCGCAAGCGTCCGTACAGTATGAGTGTGACGATACGTATGTTACAATTTTCCTCACCATACAATCGGATTTTTTTTAAAAAATCTTGTCGGTTTATGATTTAAATAATTGCGGCTAGGAAAATTGTAACATACGTATCGTCGCACTCATACTGTAGGCAAGACCGACACATTGGTATTTTTGCGTAAAATGATGATCAAAATGGGAAAATTTCCACTTGTCAAATAAGAAACGATAGATAAATGTACAAATTTTCAAAATCCGTAAAATATAAACGCATTGCGAATAGAATGAAATAGTTTGCTTTTGTGGCATAAGATTAATGACCAGTCGCGAGAGCAATATGTGAGCAGATCAATGAAAACGTTGTTCATATTGCAGATGAACAGGAAAAATTCGCCACGTGTGTTTATACTACATTTGTCCAGCCGAGAACGACTTAATGAATCTTGGTACTAAGAATCTCTTTGAATCTAAATGAATTCCAATTGCATGTGTTAGCTAAACCAACATTTCAACCAAAACAAAGCATCATATTTGTTTTTTTCCATCTCTTTGCCATATCAGGAAGTGATTCAATATTTCATTTCCATTCATTGTTCATTGAATTTACCAAATGCTTATTTCATTTTATTTCGATAAACTGTTTTTTATTTATATTTTTGAAAAAATAAAATATTTGATATCAAATAAACAACATCTTTTCTAAGTAAATTCTCAAATTTCAGAATTTCCATGATCAATGCCTAATCATATCAATATCAACAAACCATTAATTTTCATTTACATTCTTTACCATATATGATGATGTGTTCAATGTTTTGCCAAATGCTTATTTTACATGGCTACAAAACAGTGAAATTCGGTTTCGGTGAATATCATTTGTAGTTGACATATCGAAAATAATTGAAATTCAGTTCGTGTTCCTTCACATTTTTTCAAATTATTCAATGTCATCAAATTATATGAATACTAACAACCATTCAATTATCATCCGCATTCTCTTCAATTTTAAATATTTTGAAATTCAAAAATAATACATTTGAAAGCATAAATTCCACATTTCTGGTGATTATCAAACTGTATAAATATCGAACGTATTGGTATTTACAAGCAAACCAATTTAGACATTGTGCAAGATGCGGTCTATAATTGAACTTATTCTTTTCGTTTCAGTCATTGCAAATGTTGTAAGTCAAGGAGTCAATTGTTTTTTAATTTATTTTCAATTGATTCATCACTTCTTCGATTTCTATCATATCGTATAATCAGGATCACTCAGCATTTGCATGTTCTCCCAGCAATCCCAGCGGACCTAGCAGTTCCAGCGGTCCTAGCGGTTCTAGCGGTCCCAGCGGAACATTTGCCGGTTTCAATTCCAGTGAAGTAACCGTCGAAGCTCTACTTGAAATGCTGCCCGAGGATTTTTCAACCGTTTCGAAATCTTATGAAAATATTTCAGCACGCAAGACAAACGTGTACTTCCCATTTGAATATTGCGTGTCCATGGAAAATTTGAAAAGCAGAATTCTTACATGTTATGAAGTGTTGAATAAAAACCAGTTCATACAGAATATTATGAATCTGGAAGTCGAAATATTCGGCGACGAAGGAACGAGGAATGAATTTCTCAACTCCCTTATTCAGTTTGTAAGTACGAAAGGCAAACTCGGTAGGGCAATAAATAAAATACATAAAGCTAATAAACAAAATGCCAATTTTGTAACTAAAATAGAAGAAATAGATAGTAATTTTGATGCTGTAATCAGGAGTTGCCCAAATTTAGAAACGAAACGTAGTGAATTGCTTTATCTGGCTCTTCAGTACCAAAGAGCTATTCAAGAACTTGAGATATATATCCGGCAAAGAGTAGAAATATTTCAACGATATGCAGAAAAATATCAGAGCATTTCTAAATTATCCAAAACAGATTATGTAAAAAGCATGTGCAAAGAAGGCATGGAAATGTTTGAATCTCGATACATACAGGAAATAGGAAAGGATTTGGACAATTTGGTGGGCCACAAGTTTGAAACAATGAAAAGAGAAATTGAAAACTGGGAAGCGGCAATTGTAAATAGAAAGAAGAGGTTAAGAAGCCAATAATGTTGTTTATAAATCAGTCTCATTTCTTATTCGATTTAAAATTGATCATAATATCGAATGTGTCCGTTCTAAAACTATCAACAGGCCATGATTAAATCAATCAGAGAGCAATGATCTTAATTTTGCAATAAACGGAAATTATAAAAAATGAAGAGAACTTTCAATGAAAAACTGTTCTTTTTCTCGAGATGTTTCAGACGTAGAATTGCTTCAGTTCAAATATTCATTCGCGAATGAAACAATATTTTTGATGGGAAATCAGCGAATTATCCAAACAAGTCGAAGAAACTGTATCTCAGCGTTTGAATGATTCTATGCAACGAGGCGAAGGAAGCTACCACCTAGCAATGCCAGCGCAGTAACCGAGGTAAAATTGGTGACTTTCTACGAAACGATCCAGATTTATGGTTTAAAATCATCGAGGCCCAATTTGAATCACGAAAAATCACCAGCGAACGAAGCAGATATTTCCACGTGGTGTCACATTTGTCGAGTACCGTTGCCCAACAGGTAAAAGACGTAATTTCAACAAGGTACGCCGACGGGAAATTCAGACAATTAAAAAAGGCATTCATAACAATATATGCCGAAACAGCTACCGAAAAATTCGAAAAATTAATTTCTAGCGAACCGTTGGGCGATATGAAACCATCATTAACGCTGCACAAAATCAAAGCACTTGCTTCAAACACAGTCACTAACGATTCTATCACAAAACTGTGGTTGAAGAGACTGCCTAAAACGATAAGAGCCGTTTTACCCGCATCAAGCGATCCACTGGAAAATCAGACTAACATGGCAGACAGCATGTGGGATGTGTTGGACCAAGAAGCGATTTCTAGCATTTCACATGAAAATTTGATTGAAAAAACATTGATTTCAATTCAGCAGCAATTAGAAAAATTCACAAAACGTTTAAATTCATTTGAATCGCAAAATCGTTCATCACGGCGCGTTACCACACCACATAGAAGTCGTTCACAAAGCAACACAGGCATCGATACTCGGCGCAAAAACAAAACGCCTGATTATACAGGGTTTACCAATAAGATGTTTGTTTTTCAATAGGGACATATTCGGATATTTTGACAGTTCTGACATTTAGTTTTTTGACATATGTACAAGCTTTTTGTGAAAATGTCTTCAATTTCAATAGAAAATCGAATTAAAATCATCGAAACCTTTTACGAAAATGGTCGATGTGTGAAAACCACATTTCGTAAAATTGGCGATATTTTGGATCGTACACCTGAAAATATCGCGGCGGTGAGTGAAAGTGTTGAAGAACATCCAAATATGTCGATTCCACGGCGTTCTCAACATTTGAGTCTATCCACAATGACCACATGGTGAATTTTGCGTAAGGATTTGGCTCTAAAGCCTTATAAGGTTCAGTTGGTGCAAGAATTGAGGCCGGCCATTGAAAATTTTGACGAAAGAATTGATGTCTGTAAGCGTGCTCGTGGTGGACATTTGAAGGATATTATTTTTCATTCATAAATGGCAGACTTTCTACTTCACATATCAATAAAAATCCACAGCATTTTCATGCAAAATGTGTGTTTCATTTAAGGTTCAAAAACAAATATCTTATTGGTAAACCCTGTATTTGATACTGCCACACAGCAGACATATTTAATCGACTCGGGTGCTGACAATTCTTTATTAAAAGTAACGCAATACAAATTAAATGGTCTTACGTACGTAAAACTAACTTTTTCGCACATTTCCCGAAATTGTTTGGGCTTACTCATTTTTCATTGATTTCCACTCATTTGTATTGGATTTATGTTTATTTCTTATCGAATCATCATGCAACTTTGAGAATAAATCACAGAAAATTTCAAGTTATTACAATGAGATCGAATTTCAAGTCATTACACATCATGTAATTTAAATTTAAATTTTAGTAAAAAAAATGAATAAACATCTCAGTTTCTAAATAATTTTTACTTCAACAAACGCTTCTTCGCTGCTTTTGAATTGGTAATATCAATTACGAATTAGTTTACTCTGATCTGAACTTTTGATTCATACCAACGATAGATATGGTTCCACATTTATGTTATGTATAAATTTCGTTAAAAAGTTAATGAGCATTCAAATTGATGAAAAAAAAACAGATTAGAAAAAAACAATAAAGGGTGATTTTTTAAGTGGTTTCTTTTTGAAAATCGAAAAAAACGCAAAAAATTTCGAAAAGTGAATCAAATCTTTATTGAAATCGATAAATTGGTTCTTGCCATTTACTTTTTGAAAATAATTTCATGCCCCACAAAAAATAATCCAGGGGCGTTAAATCGCACGATCTGGCCGGCCAATGAACGGGGCCGAAACGAGAGATGAACTGTTCGCCGAACTTACGGCGCAGTTCGTCCATGGATGGACCCGCTGTGTGGCTGGAGGCGCAAGCGTTGCTCGTTTGTAAGTCTTTCCATCTTGAAATTGCAAAGCATACTGAGCATTTTTGACTGTGACAGACGTCAGTTGGAATTTGACATCTGTCAAAAAATTAAACGTCAAAAAGAAACCAGCTAAAAAATCACCCTTTACTTCATAAAATTTAATGACAAAATTTGAATTCTGACCACGAAAATTGCAAATTTTGTAGGGAAGGGAGTCTGAAACCTCATCAGAATGATTAGAAATTTTGCGTGACTTATTTATTTCATAAAAAAATAATATCCTGAAAGTTTCAATTTTTGATCAATTCTAATCTCGATTTTTTGAGTTATCGTGTTAACAAATGTTTGCGTACAACGTACAACGGACAACGTACCACACACAGACAAAAAATTGCTCCGGGAATGGTTGCAATCGTTTTTTCTAGGTTCAAAACGCATAGAAAACTTATTCCGAGCATTTTGAATCTTTTGGACCAATCGCAATACCTTTATCACACACAGTGGTGTGTGCGGAAAAGTAAAAAATTGTTGGCGACACTCACTCAAACGAAATAACGAAGACGAATGTGCTCAGTTTTATGCAGCGAACGGCACACCAATACAAACGTACGGAAAACAACCACTCAATGGAGGCGAAATTTCGGATGGAATTTCACAATAGCCGACGTCACAATGTCAATCATCGGAGCCGATTTTTTATTTGCATACGAATTATCGATCGATTTAAAACGAAAGCGATTAATCGATTCGAATACTGGATTAACATCGAAAGGAGAAACGGTTACATCGCTGATTTCGCAGGTAACAACCGTTAATACAAACAATAAATTCAGTTTCCTTTTCACCAAATTCAAGGAGTTACTTGATGATAAGCCGTCATTTCGTGTTATGGAAAAGCAAACGTAACACATTTCATTGAAACAAATGAAAACGACCTGAGGAAAGCGTATCATCAGATACCGGTGCAACCAAGCGATATTCCGAAAACGGCAATCATCACTCCTTTCGGAATTTTTGAATTCGTCTTCATGACATTTGGCTTAAGAAATGCAGCACAAACATTCCAGCGACTCATCGAAGAAGTTTTACGATGACTCGACTTTGTTTTTGCATACATCGATGACATCATCATCGCATCATTTCTACGAACAACACATTGAACACATCAAAGCAGATTTTCGAAGACTAGTTGATTTTGAATTGCGCTTAAATGCCGAAAAATGTGAGTTTGCAGTTAATGAAATTGATTTTCTAGGTCATGTAGTCACGTCCGAAGGAATAAAATCGCTGCCGAAAAAGGTTGAAAAAATTTTAGCGTTCGAACTGCTATGGAATTGAAACGAATCATTGCCATGATAAATTTCCATCGTCGTTTCATTCCACACGCCGCATCAACGCAGATGATTTTGCAAACGCTTATAACGGGCAACAAAAAAAAAACGATAAAACAGAACTTGCCTGGACCGACGAAACAAAAAAAGCATTCGATGATTACAAACAACAGCTCGCGAATGCAACACTTTTAGTGCACCCAGCTAAAAATGCCCGAATGATTTTGGCAACAGACACGAGTACTACGTCATTAGGCGGTGTGATCCATCAAGTGATCGACGGCATTTGTAAACCGTTAAGATTCTTTTCAAAAAAGTTAAGCAAAACCAAAGAAAAATATCCAACGTACGACCGAGAATTGTTGGCCATTTACCGTTCGATCGAGCATTTTGAGTATCTTTTGGAAGGACGCGAATTTGAAGTGCAGTGCGACCACAAACCGTTGACATTCGCATAACCCACAACAAAAAGCAAAAAATTCACTCCGCGCCGTACAGCACAGCTCCGTTACATCTGTCAATACACAAAAAAATTTCGAACTATCATTATAGACAAATTACATCAGCTGAGCCATCCTGGTATTCGAGCGACTACAAAACTGATTCAACAACGTTTTGTTTGGCCAAATATGCATAACGATTGTAAGCAATTCGTTCAACACTGCACTCCATGTCAACGAGCTAAAATACACAGACATACTAAGTCACCGATAACACACTACGACACAACAAGTGATCGATTCGAACATGCCAACATTGATTTGGTAGGACCGTTGCCAGAGTCAAAAGGCTTGCTCATACTTGCTTACGTGCATCGATAGAGCGACGAGATGGACTGAAGCAAATCCGTTAGCTGACATTTCCGCCGAAACAGTCACTAAAGCGATGACTTCCGGGTGGATAGCGAGATTTTTCATTCCGAAACGCATTACAACTGATCAAGGCCGCCAATTCGAATCGATCTTGTTCAACCAACTCAATAACACTTCGGGAACTGACCATTTGCGTACGACGACATATAATCCAAAAGCAAATGGAATCATCGATAGATAGCACCGCACTCTTAAAGCGTCGATCAAAGCGAAATTCGCCGAAATCCAATGGTTTTATTAGGACTCTGTTCGATAATTAAAGAGGACCTGAAAGCCTCGACAGCAGAGCTAACGTACGGAAAAATGCTAGAATTACCAGGGCAATTCTTCAGCGAATCAAAAGAGCAAATAATCGACGTCGATTTTGTTTAAAAAATTCAAGAGCATGATGAACAAGATACGTCCAAACGAAACGACATTTCATGACAAACCATCCGTCTTTATTCATCCCAAGCTTCACACCGCAAAATACGTATTCGTTCGAGTCGATTCGCATAAGACACCGCTGTAAGCACCGTACAATGGGCCGTTCGAAGTGTTGAGCCACGGCGAAAAATTTTTCAAGCTCAATATCAAAGGTAAAAACCAAAATGTATCGATCGACAGACTGAAACCGACATTCTTGGAGAAAAGTGCCGACGATGCAGGGAACCAACAGAAAAATGCGATGAAAACAACAAACACGTTCGATGCGAGTGAGCCCCAACCGCAATTTACGACTACACGATCAGGTCGACGAGTGAAGCTCCCAGATCGGCTCACTTATTAGCAGAATCAACTGATGAAGACTCTCTTCTAATCGAACCTTCATTGGGCACGCACGCTCATCGTTTTAGCTCGCTCGCGATATATTCCTTCCATTAATCGCAAGTCGTTTACGAAAATAAATATCAAAGAAAAGAATACCATCGACTCAATATTTCTTTCGTATAACAATCGTCACAAAACGCACCGTAAACCCCTCGCATTCAAATCATATTTAACGGAATCTAAATAACGGCTACGTGGTCTACTTCTATCTCTCGATAACCTATATTGATTTTTATAGAAATTTAATGGAACCGACACTTTTTTAATGAAGTCTATTTCTGGAGAGCTTGGTGACGAATGAATAGAGTCAGAAAATGAATCTTCATTTTCTGTAAAATTACAGTATTGACGGGAAAGAGCGTCCGCAATAATGTTTTGTTTACCGGGCTTATATTGGATTCTAGCACCGGATTCTTCAACCAAAGCTTTCCATCTTTTAATCTTCGAATTGGGATTTTTTTCACTAACTGCAAATGTAAGTGGCTGATGATCTGTAAAAATAGTGAACTCGGCTATACCATACAGGTAGTTTCGCAAGGTCTGTAATGCCCATACTATTGCTAGTAATTCCTTTTCATTTGTGGTTAATTTTTGTTCGGCTTTGTTGAGTGTACTGTTCTAATGAAGGTGATTGGATTGTTATTTTGAGACAAAACTCCACCCAATGCATAATTGGCCGCATCTGTCGTCAATTCAAAAGGCTTTGAAAAATCGGGCTGAAATAATTCTATGGGCTCTTGAATTTTCGATTTTATTAAATTAAAAGCATTAATCGCATTAACTTCAAGCTCAATTTTTACCTTTGCACTTGACTTTGCTCCAACCTCCAACCCTACCATTTTCGTTTCCCAAAAGAACGGATAAAGGTTTAACAATTCCTGCATAGCAACGAATTAATTTACGGCATTGACCCGTAAGTCCCAAGAAGCTTCGCAACTGTTTTAAGGTAACAGGCATTTCATAATTTTTAATTGCTTCTGTTTTTTTTTTTTGATGTATTTTGATTCGACCATGAGAGACTATATGTCCCAAATATTCTATTTTCTTTTCGAAGAATGAACTTTTCTCAGAAGACATTTTCATATATGCCTTAGTGAGAGATTTTATTACTATTGTTATATGTTCTAGATCTAGATGTTCCTCTTCTGTCTTCGAAAAGATGATAACATCATCCATGTAAACATGGGCAAATTTACCGATGAATGGACGTAGGATATCATCAATTGCTCGTTGAAAAATTCTTGGAGAATTCTTTAGGCCAACTTTTCAATTTCCCTATTAACAAAATCATTAGAGGACATTGGGTAAGGGAATTGTTTCGTCCAAACAGGAGTATCAGTTTTTGTTCGAATTTCGGCTGTTACATTTGTATTGAATGGCAAAGTAGGACAGGCAATATTTTCTTCAATCAATTTCTCCATCGTTCTTTCAACATGTTCTTTAACATCTGATTGAATTTAATAGTTATTAAAATGATTCGCAATTACATTCTTACATGTATTCGGAATTTCATTTTTATATGTATACGTTAATTTAAATGAATTTAGATCAATGTTGGCATTGATTTTTCTTAAATTATCCATTCCATCGATTAAATCAAAGTTACCTAAATCGTCTAAAATGAAGAAATTCAAGTTATGTGAAAATAAATTTACCCTAACATAATGTGTAATTTCCGACCTACCGTGGATGGTTTAAACAAATAAAGATTTCTTTAACTTAATTAACTTTGATACAATACGTTTTATTGAAATGTAATAATTAGTGGCTCCAGTATCAACTAAAGCTAACATTTTTTCACCTGCACATTTGCCCTGTCAACGTTGACTTTTGTTGAAC